>CM071718.1:13891210-13904032 GCA_036630335.1 Physaria fendleri | reverse complement strand
TTCAAAATTAATAAAATAATATTTGTAAGGGACGTCGACCTATACACACACATAAATTTCCATATAATTGTTGATACACACGAAGCGTGCCATTCATCATAGACTCACATATATCTTATCTTGAAAATCTAAACCCATACAGATCCGAAAATAAAGACATAAATCCACCTAAATCGTAGTTGAAGACATGATTCCCACGAGTACGTTGGCTTTTGACCGATTAGCTGTGGGGAAATATGTTTTTAATTTACGGTTTGGATGGTTTTATGTAATTAATTTCAGATTTGTGTGGATTGTGATCTTCTAAATACGATTTGTGTGAGGTTTATGATGAGTACCACACCTAGTGTGTATCACAGTTATATGGAAATTCATGTGTGTAAATAGGTTGAGAACACGTAGGATTATAATGTATAGTTTATAAATATTCTAATAATTAAATCATAATGATATGTTCGTAAATATGATCCGTGTGACTGATTCTGGTGACGACACCTAAGCTCTTTTACTTCTCAAATAATATATGGAGGTTTAGTTCGAATTCAGGTTTAATATTTTTGGATAGGTTTGAAACGGTTATCGGGTGTTAAATATTTTGTTTAATCTTACGAATAATACGTACTTTAAAACGTAAATATGATTATTTTAAATATTAAAGTCAATAAACACGGATAATAATCTAGTATATAGATTAAATTATGTGAACTCTAGTGATTCGTTTCTATGGTAGGAATCAATTTTTTAAAAAATAGTCCGTAAATAGAAATACATATATAGGATACTATAAGAAATTGAATAATTAATACAAAATTATTTATCTTAAAAAAATCTAACATACACATAAATTTTGTTAGTTTCTGAAGATGACAATTCAAGCAAAAAAAGATTTATAGAATACAAATATATTATAACAAAGTAATATCTTATTATACCTTATTATACAAAGTAAGGTTGGAGCAATGTGAGCGTGCCACGTGTCAAACGCGATAATTAGAGAGATCGTGACACGTGTCCGCTCACGTTGATCCAACCATTTATTATTAATTTTTTTTATTTGGTAAGTTAATATATTACGATTATATTCAGTTTCCTAAAAAAAAAATTATAATAATAGAAGTTTTCGGAAAATAGTAAATTTTAAATCTAAATTAGGTAATTAACATTTTATATGATTATTCATAATTAAAAATGTTAAATTTTTAATATAAAATAAGTTAATTTTTAATCAAATTTTAAAATTAACATTGTTATTTTAGAATGTTTGATCAAAAAAATGAAATATTTACATAATAATAATAATTTTAAAATGGTAACTATCTTAACATGTATTATTGTAATTGTCTATAAATTGAATAGATTTTATTCGTCTCAATTCATTTTGAAAACAAGATTGTAACGTTAAACGCTCGAGCCGCGGTTCTTGAAAAATCAGCTGATCTCGGAATTATGTTTGACACGAACGTATATAGAAGCGGATGTTAGCTATAGTCTAGAACGAGTGAGAGATTAACTAGATTTATAACGGAGAGAGGAAGAACTATAGTCCAAAACGAGTAAGAGACTAATTAGGTTTATAACAGAGAGAGGAAAGAGACATTGTTTCTATAGAGTAGGGGGTATATAATCATTTTTTAGGTGATGGTTAGTTAAATTTTACAGGTTTTTAACGTTATAGAAGCGGATCTCAGCAATAGTCTAGAGAGGAATAACTATAGTTTAGAACGACTGGAAGACTAATTAGGTTTATAACAGAGAGAGAGGAAAGAGACATTGTTTCTATAGAGTAGGGTATATAATCACTTTTTGGATGATAGTTAGTTAAATTTTACGGGTTTTAAATTTTATAAGCTTTTTGATATTTAGTAAAAAGATTTTAATAATCAATAAATAAATATATTTAAATTATTTTATTAATGATTAAAGCCCGTGCATCGCACGGGATTATCAAATCTAGTTTATTATATAAAGTTGAGTTTGTAACAAAATCGCGACATGTGTTATATAATATTAATCCTACCATTGATTTTTAATTTCCAAATATAATTATGTTAATTTACCATTGATTTTTAATTTCCAAATATAATTATGTTAATTTATTTGAATTAGGAAATTTGGTAAATTAGGTAATACTAATAGTAATATTCAGTGTATGTTCAATAAAATAATAATATTAATATAATATAAATTAACATTAATATAATAATGGTATTGTTAAGAAATACATATTAGATTTTACTATTAATATTCATAATAGTATTGGTAACTTTGAGGCTCTATTCAATTAGATATGTTAAATTAATAATGTAAAATATCAAATTTTGTTAATCTTAAAAATGTTATTTTTCTTAATAATATATGTACTCTATATATAAATAGATTAGATTGTACAGTTCATGATTCATCACATATTTTAGTTTTTATATAATTTCAAAAGGAATTCCAAAATTTATCAGAGGAGTTGCGATAGATAAGATTTGACAGAGTTTCCGAGAATATATACCTTTTTCAAAGCTTTATTCTCGGAAATTTTTTATATGATAGATCCAAATGGGTAATTGTAAAGACCTAATATACTCTACAATCGAGAATCGCACCAAAGCTATTGAAAGTATAGTGAGATTTAGAGTTTCTCAATTCGATCAAATCAAAACTGGATTCAAAATATATATTTTTAAAAAATTAATTAGTAATTAATTATTTTATGAATTAGTGAATCCGTGCATAATCAAATCTAGTACTTAATAAAGTATTTATTTACATAGAAAAAGGAAAAATTAAAGTATTTTAAAAATAACCAAAACAGGAAAAATGACTCCTATCAACAATGGCAAAAGAGATCATAGACTGGAGTCATATCAGGTTTGAAGATTCCGAAGCTCTGCTATATCAGGTTTGAAGATTCCGAAGCTCTGCTCCACCGGACCATCCTTCTGATTCTCCATAAACATGGCGAACAAAAACACATCCACCGCCGTATTCGACCGTCTAGGAGTTCGCGTTCGCATAGATCCACCGCAAGTCCATATCCCGGAGTTATACGCTTTCGCGTTATCAACGCTCGTATACGGTACATTTCCTTCTGTTGGCCATCCAGTTTCCGCCACCATCACCACCACATTTTCGGCATTTATCTTCTCCAACGCCGAATTGAATCCATCAACCATCGCATGGAACATGTTGTTGTATTTAAATTCACCGTCGATCACTATAGGCGATTGGGATTTGAAACTCGCGTAATCGATTGAGATGTGATTTGGATCTGACGCGTATGCGAAGTAAGGATAGACGTTAACCATTAGAGGCGAATTCGTTTGAGAGAGAGTCGATGAAATCTCCGTCATAAACTCGGTTATTTCCGGAAGAAACGAAGCAGCGGAAGGTGGATATGAATTAGCCAAAGCATTCATCGGTAAAACCGTCGTGACAGAGATTCCTTCAACGCCGGCATTTTTAAGCGCGGTGTTGACGTTTTTAATCGTGGCGGGGACGAATTGAGCGAGTTCTCCGGGGAATACTTCGTTACCGATTGTGATCCATTTGATTGAGACGTCGTTTTTGTAAGGTAAGATCCATGTTGAATACTTCGTTACCGATTGTGATCCATTTGATTGAGACGTCGTTTTTGTAAGGTAAGATCCATGTTGTGACGAAATTTGTTGCGGCGGCTAGATCTTGTGCTAGGGATTTGATTTCTTCGTTTCGTGGACCAAAAGCGACGGAGATATTTGAGCAACGGAGAGCTTCGAGTACGTCAGCGAATGGCTTCGTACATACGAATTGCATCGATTTTGTTGCTTTTGTATAAAGCTACTGTAGCTGCCGGAGATGGTAGATTGTTTCCGTTTCGACCGTACAAACTCCGGAGTTGTCCCCTGCAACACCTATAAGAGAGAAGATAAACCAATCTTTTATCACAGACCGGGAAATTAAACAGAACACCCGGTTCGGTTCATTTTGATTATTTTTTAAATTTATTGATTTAGAGATAATAATAAGAATAAAAATATGATTTGATTATGATTGGCAATATAATTTGATTTTTTACCAGCAGGGTTAAGGATTTGGATGGTTAGGAGCAAAAAAGCAGCAAGAGCTAAACAGGTTGGTTTGGAATTTGTTGATTTCATGGTGCCTGTAAAATAATGAATTAGGATTATTTTTTTTGTGTGTGTGTATGTATGATTTGAAGATGTATATGTTGGTGAAAATGTGTTGTATTTATAAGGTGGATTTTAGGAAGCATGCTTAATTACTTTTCGTGGACCAAAAGCGACGGAGATATTTGAGCAACGGAGAGCTTCGAGTACGTCAGCGAATGGCTCGTACATACGAATTGCATCGATTTTGTTGCTTTTGTATAAAGCTACTGTAGCTGCCGGAGATGGTAGGTTGTTACCGTTTCGGATTTTGTTGCTTTTGTATAAAGCTACTGTAGCTGCCGGAGATGGTAGGTTGTTACCGTTTCGACCGTAACAAACTCCGAAGATGTCCCCTGCAACACCTATAAGAGAGACGATAAACCAATCTTTTTATCACAATCTGGGAAATTAAACAGAACACTCGGTTCGGTTCATTTTGATTATTTTTTAAAATTTATTGATTTAGAGAAAATAATAAGAATAAAAATATGATTTGATTATGATTGGCAATATAATTTGATTTTTACCAGCAGGGTTAAGGATTTGGATGGTTAGGAGCAAAAAAGCAGCAAGAAATAAACAGGTTGGTTTGGAATTTGTTAATTTCATGGTGCCTGTAAAATAATGAATTAGGATTTTGTGTGTGTGTGTATGTATGATTTGAAGATGTATATGTTGGTGAAAATGTGTTGTATTTAAAGGTGGATTTTAGGAAGCATGCGTAATTACTCTTTAATGACTGTTCATGGTATATAATCAAGGCTTTCAAGCATGAATGGACAAAGAGTAAATATTATAATAATATACAGAGTATGTAGATGTAGATGAAAAATGCAATTAATACATACATATCTTTCTCTTTAATTGGTCATAATCACACATATATACATTGGCATTGACAATTGAGAAAATCCAATAATATGGAAGTAAATCCAAAGAACCGAGTGGTACGATATCTATATATGACCCAAATTCTTTTCTGTATGCAATTAAATTTCTGGAAAAGATATAACCAAAAATCTCCATTAATGACAAACAAACATTAATGACAAAGAGTAAATATTATAATAATATACAGAGTATGTAGATGTAGATGAAAAATGCAATTAATACATACATATCTTTCTCTTTAATTGGTCATAATCACACATATATACATTGGCATTGACAATTGAGAAAATCCAATAATATGGAAGTAAATCCAAAGAACCGAGTGGTACGATATCTATATATGACCCAAATTCTTTTCTGTATGCAATTAAATTTCTGGAAAAGATATAACCAAAAATCTCCATTAATGACAAAAGAAGGATCAAATGATAATTAAAAAGCATTAACAGAGTAAAAATTAAANAGCATGTAATATGGTCCCCTCCCCAGGCGTCCCTCGAACCTGTTACCTCCATCCTATAGCACTAATTATAGGAGGTAGTACCACCAGACCAAGGAAGCTTGGGTATGTCAACAATATCTTTTTTGATAACTGAAGATAAATTTTAGCCGGAAATCCGATCAAATTAATCCTTGAGGGAGAAGGCCGTCTGCCGAGCCACTCACCTAGGTTGTCTACGTGACAAACCACGTGACAGACAACGGGTGTCGTCTGCCGAGCCACTCACCTAGGTTGTCTACGTGACAAACCACGTGACAGACAACGGGTGTCCAAATAATCATGTATTTTGTTCTCGTCGGAACTCAAACCCTTGACAAAGTTATGTCCATCATCAAATACCTAACCATTGGGCCACGATCACTCGGACCGTGTCAACAATAGCAACATGTTAAGGTACACAATCACAAGCGAGATTCACCAGTATCCGGACTTCGGTTCGAAGATCAAATTTGGTTTTATGGCATCTTCAACTTCTCTACCCTGTTATTCATATAAAACAGAAATGATATATACACGTTTTACAAAGAAAACTAAATTGGGTCAACTAATTCGTGAATTAAAAAAACAGACATATAAAACAGAAATGATATATACACGTTTTACAAAGAAAACTAAATTGGGTCAACTAATTCGTGAATTAAAAAAACAGAAAAATTGGTAAGAATATAAAGGAGATGATGTCTGAATCTTGCACCTCTTACCTACTCAGGGAATAATTTACTTCATATATAACTCTGCAAACCCAATCCGAATATAAAAAGTGAAGTGTCATTAAGAAAATATTATTCTAACAACAAAATATATATTTCATATATAACTCTGCAAACCCAATCCGAATATAAAAAGTGAAGTGTCATTAAGAAAATATTATTCTAACAACAAAATATATATGGCTCAACTATGTTCATTTTTTGGACGTTGGAATATGGCGGTTTATACTTCTTTTTATTTTACTATAACAGAAATTCATATTTATATGGATTGTAATCATCAACATCACATTTGTTAATTATGACTTTTATATGGATTGTAATCATCAACATCACATTTGTTAATTATGACTGAATTCCAATAATTAAATTTTGAAAGATGATAAAAATTGAAAATTTTAGCGATGAAAAGTGAAAATCTAACTTTTGAAATTTTAAAATTATAAATGTATACAAAATTTATATTAAGTATTATTTAAACATTATATAATCATGTATATTATGTGGACATAAATTTTGTACAAAATGTGACCTATAGTTTCTTCTGATAAGCAGCAACTGAAATTTCATGATATATGCCTATGTTTAAGAGTTTCTCTAACATGTAGGGATCTTGTTATTATGTTCAAGTTAAAATGCTATATTTTGGTGTTAAACTGAAATTTCATGATATATGCCTATGCTTAAGAGTTTCTCTAACATTTAGGGATCTTGTTATTATGTTCAAGTTAAAATGCTATATTTTGGTGTTTTTTGATCCGCCTTAAATAATTCTTTAATGATAAATTCTCTGGAGGTGTTGATGCTGAAGATATATGGGTAGCTAATCAGTAAGTAGGGAAAAACAGCCTAATCAGGCCTGTACAATAACGGAGATAGCTAATCAGTAAGTAGGGAAAAACAGCCTAATCAGGCCTGTACAATAACGGAGAAATCTACAGCATATATAACATATCCGTGCTACAATACATCCGAATAGCAATTCTGTTAAAAAAATCAATCCATACAAGACCTCCGTCATGATATGAATTTGTTGACTGACGGATTAATACTAACAGAGATTTAAATCGTTAAATTAACCGTTAGTTACACAAAACTACGTCGTTTTACCATGAATTAAAGCGAAATTACATTTTTTTCTTTAGTTTCTGTCGATCCTCGATCTAAATTAGAACCCAGATTGCAATTTGGGATTTTGACAAATCTCTGGATTTTGGTATGTTGTGTGCGTTTATTATGTCTGATTCAATAAAACTTAACCAATTTTGGTAAATTCTTCTTCCTCGATTTGAGAAATCGATTTTGAGTTTGTGACAATTTAACTCTTGAATTTGTGGATTACTATGATATATGAATTTTGTATTTCTATGTATCGTTTCATGTGGATTACTATGATATATGAATTTTGTATTTCTATGTATCGTTTCAATTGTAATTCCCGTGCATCTGGCTTATATGTTTGTAAGAGGTTTATGCTAATGGAGACAACGTTACAGAAGTGGTATATTTGTATAGTTTGTATTTGATGTCTTTAAATACAAATATTTAAAATGATTACTCCTGCGTATTTGAATATCCACTTCTTTGGTAATTTCGTATTTGCAGGTGGTGGAGATGACCTTAAGTGACAAAAGAAGATGGAGTAGTGAATTCTTATTAACGTTGATACTCATATGTTTCTGATGAATATTGTGAAAAGAGCATTGTTATGTACTATTGAGCGATTAGATTATATTTTGTGAGACTCCTGAGGTTTCAAAAAACAGTTGGCTTCTCTTTTCTGTTATAGTAGTCTCACACAAGTATAGCGGAAGATATGAAAAGATATCTTCTGCTTTGGTCATGACCTCTAAATCTTTGAGTGATAAGATCTCGTCGTTAAGATACAGACTTTGAACTAACACCATCATCTGCAACAAAAAACCCATTAGGAATTTAAAAGATAATTTCAGAGCTCAGTCCTCTTCCCAGTAAATTTTTTCAAGTAATTACTAAACCTCTTTTTCTTCGGAAAATCAAGATTGTATAGAAGTCGAACATAAAAGCTATATGACAAATTCAAAGTTAACCAGCCTCTAAGATTATTGTTCTCGGTATTCACATGATCGTAATTCCTAAACCTCTCATGAGTTATTTTAACCAGCCTCTAAGATTATTGTTCTCGGTATTCACATGATCGTAATTCCTAAACCTCTCATGAGTTATTTCATTCCTAAATATGCAAATTTTATGGACAATTCTACGGACATAGTTTTTGGTTCATAGATATCTCACTTACTAAATCTATGATCTAATACATAATCCAAGTTTTCCTTAGAAAGAGGAAATCTATGGTATCATGTGAAGGTAAAGGCAGAAACTAACTTTTTGGTTGATTATTTGCAAAGTATACAATTGCACGAGGAACAAATCCCGGAGGGAGTTGAGTCTGCAAAAAACATAAGTAAAATGTTGCTCTTGTCTTGAGAAACATAAAATTTGAAACCTGAATAAATAGAACCTTTGACAAAAAAAAAAAGAATAAATAGAACATACACAAGTATAAAGGATTCTCTGAAACGGTACAGAGAAACAAAAAAATGCATTCATCATAGTAATCCAGAAATTCAAGAGTTAGATCTTCACACTCAAAATCGATGTCTCAAATCGAGGAAGAAGAATTTGCCAAAATTAGTCAAGTTTTATTGAATCAGACAACAATAAACGCACACAACAGACCAAAATCCAGAGATTTGTCAAAATCCTAACTTGCAATCTGGGTTCTAATTTAGATCGAGGATCGACAAAAACTGAAGAAAAAATTGTAATTTTGCTTTAATTAATGACAAAACGACATCGTTTTGGGTAACTAACGGTTAATTTAACGATTTAAATCTCTATTATTGTTAATCCGTCAGTCAACAAAGTCAACGAAGTTATATCCTGATGGAGGCCTTGTACGGGTTGACGTTTTTAACGGAATTGCTATTCGGGTCTGTTGTAGCACGAGTATATTATATATGCTGTAGATTTCCACATTCGGTATTGTGTAGGCCTGATTAGGCATTTTTTCCCAGTAAGCATACTTGATAGTATATATACCATATGAATTTTAATGCCATCCCAAGAGATCTTGTCTAGCAGTTCGGGTATTTTGATTTTAAGTGCGCCCCATATATTTTGCGGTCTATGAGTATTTCTTTGGATGCAAAGCCAATTCCAAGTAAATCAATGGAAGGCTTTTGTATATGACGAGTTACTCCACTAGTATTTACTTACAACACCATTAATTTTTTCACATAGCTCTTTTGGTAGCTGGAAAAATTCATTTTAAACTCAGGCATTGCCATGACGACGGATTTTAAAAGTGTTTTCGCATCCCCCTTGTGACAAGTATTTAGCACTATAGTTTTTTTTGTCTTTTTCTTCACTCGCTCCACAATATATCTAATGACTTATGTCTTTTTAGGCTCTATTTGTTCTGAGAATCCTACGTATATACTTCCGTCGTCATCATTTTGTATATCCAACTCATGGTGAATGAACCATTTTATGCCTAGCTCTTAACAAGATGGCCAAAGTAATTGCTGATTTAGAAAAATTAATAGCCAGACTTGGACCCGCTTTATAGTCTTTAAAAAGCTGGCAAAGTGCTCGATATAAATTCTTATTCGCCAGAGAATTATCAACAAAGAGTAGATGTGAGATTGCCGGACTGCGAGATCCTACTTTCATTCCTTGCAATTTCTTTCTGTATTCTACTCTGGATACATATAGGAGAGTACTTATGCACATAGTATAAATATTTATGGTGATAATGAATCGCCTTGTATTATTCTCCTACTAGGTTGGATATTTCCGGTCGGCACTCCATTGATTAAAACTGAGTAGCTAACTGATTGCACACAAAGCATGATCCATTGTATCCTTTTTCATTCTAATCCCATGCACACCTTTTTTTCCCAGGATATACCATTTCAAACGATCGTAAGCCTTAGTGATGTCTGTTTTAAATTCCATGTAATGCTTGAAATGTCTCGTCCTAGATTTTAGTGAATAGTATAACTCATGTGTAGTAGTGATATTTTTTGTGATCATACGTCTAGGTCGTTTGGTTTTCAGAGATTAAACTACTTAGGTGTTCTTTTAGTCTATTTACTACTATCTTAGACATGATCTTATAGCTAATATTATAGAGAGTTATAGGTTTAAAATCTGTCATGGTAGAGGTAAGATTACTCTGGGCACAAGACAGAGGTTAAGTATGGTTAGGAGAGGCTTTTAGTCTCTTTTGGTCAAAAAACATCTAACCTTATTAAAAATGCTAGTTTGACTAGGAGAGGCTTTTAGTCTCTTTTGGTCAAAAAACATCTAACCTTATTAAAAATGCTAGTTTGACATCGTCCCAAAAAAGTTGATAGAAAACACATGTTAAGCCATCTGGTTTCCAGGATCATTTGATGGTTCAATACTAAAAGTCTAAAACCGTTCTTGATCTTTCTCATTATTTCCTCATCTACTATGATGTTTCTCAGCTTTCCTACACAATCTTTTTCTGTATCTAAAGATCTCCCTAAAAAAGTTTCTTTTTTGTAATACACCCCCTAGTTATCGTTTCTTTCTAAACCACCATTTCAAATTAACACAAAAATAGCAATTCGAAATTAATTTAGTAAACCTCGTAATTGAACCCTAAATTGAGCCTCAACACTAGAATTTTAAACTAAACCACAATAAATTTGGTTTTATCAATTAAAAGTGACTTTTCTTCTCTTAAATTCTCCTTTTCCTTTCTTTTTTCAAAATTATGGTTCTTGAATAAACTCTCAAATTTCTTTAATGATCGTCTATCTAAAGAAATTTGAGAGTGAATATAAATGACTGAGAGTGACAAAAGGGTGTATATGATGTTTTAGACCCAAATAATCCAGATTTTGTCGTTGATTTGAGCAATTTTGATGTTACTGCCCAATCACTATTTTCGTTTAATTTTAAATGGTGGTTTATCCAATCACTATTTTCGTTTAATTTTAAATGGTGGTTTATGAAGGAACGATGAGTAAAGAGTGTATTTTAATGGAAAACCTTTTTTGAGAGACTTCTAGAGTGAGGAAAAGTTAGGGTTGGAAAGCTGAGAAATGATATGGTAGAAGGGGAAATAATGCGTAGCCCTTCTTTAATTAATTCTTGATTGATCATCAGACTAACTCTCGACTGAAATTCTCAGATATTGTCGTGAGTTTAGTTGGAGACACCGGATTGGCCGTATAAGCATATTGAAAATATTGAATAGCAATGTCACCAACTTGATTCTGACCATAATAGGAACGACATGAATCGTCCTAAATAATATGCAATCGACTGCGAAATTGTTCAATTTTGATGGAAAAAATTATATTTCGATCTCACTGAAATAACCAAGTACTCCTGCTCTTTGGTTTCTAGAAAACCTCATCTTCCACCTATGTTTGGGTTAAGTCTCTGCAAAGTGCTTCTTTATGTGATGTAGTGAGAGTGCCATTTCTAATATCCTGGTCTAACCGGTGTTTAATAGCAGCTCTATTGATGAGCTTGGTCAAAAGTATCTAAATCCAAAAAGAAATTGATATTTTAATAAAATTTAATTCTTTAATTAAATCAAAACATTAATTAAAAATACTGACCAAACATAAACCATTTAATTCTTTAATTAAATCAAAACATTAATTAAAAATACTGACCAAACATAAACCTATATGCAAATGGGATTGTTAAAATTCTTAAATAAGATCCGTATCAATAAAATCTCTCTTCAATTACATTTTTTTATTAATATTTTTTTTTTAAAGAAATTCTTTTGGTACCACCATTGGAGATGGTCTAATAACTTAATTCTCTCTATGGTTCCTAGCTTCCATACATATAAATTTTAGATTTATATAATAGAATTATTCTCATATGATATATAATAAATTTAAGAGAAATGTTAAATTATACATTGATTACAATAATATCTACAAAATATTTTGAAATACAAACAAAATTATTTACTATATTGACATAATGAATAGTTGATAAAAAAGTTTTACATAAATAATACTAATCATTATTATTTAAAAGTATTATCTAATTTCAGATTTGTTCAATCAATCTAATTCAATAGATAGAAAAATATCTCAATTAAATATGTTACTTGCTTCAAATATATAAGAAATACATTTACATTGAATCTCGTATTCATTCTATGGTATCAAATCTGAAAATATAACATTAACTAATTTATTATCGTAAGAGTCTCTACCATATCTCATTTAGAAATGTGATTTAATCAAGTGTGAGTATTCTTTATAATTATTATTAAAAAATATATATAATTGTTGAATGCAATTTCTCTAATATAGAGTTATAATAATTATTCTAAAAACCTTTATCTTATTAAAATGAAAAATTAGAAAATTAATGATTTAGTTAATATTATTTGTGCTGATATATATCAAAATCTCACATTTTTTTTTGTCAAGAATCTCACAAATCATCATCTTTACATGTGTTAAAGTATATTTTGTTTATATAATGAAATATAAATATGTTTAGGGGATTTTTTTTTTTTTTTTTTTTTTTT
>CM071718.1:13857195-13868604 GCA_036630335.1 Physaria fendleri | reverse complement strand
TATAAGCTGATGACAAAAGCCATACTTGTCGGGCCGGCGGGCATTCGAAAAAAGCATGATACACCGACTCTGTCACATTATTGCACCGTGCGCAGTAACTATCACCCCTATACTTGTCGGGCCGGCGGGCATTCGAAAAAAGCATGATACACCGACTCTGTCACATTATTGCACCGTGCGCAGTAACTATCACCCCTTAATCCACACCGTGAGATTCATCTATCTTACAAAATGTTATCATTAAATTATTGATTGTAATGTCCATGAAATCGTTCAATCATAATTACATTTTTTGCTTTTTTGTATAATAAAATTTCAATTTAATGATAAGAATCATATTATGATTTCATTTTTTTTTTGTCAAGAGGGAATTATTATCTTTAAATGAAAAATACAAAAGTAAGGAATATTCCATATATGTAAAAGAATTAAACGAAATTGAATTTCTTTTTTAAGATAAATTTTGAAATTACTATTTTTTAATTTATAAAATAATAAAAAATTTCGTTTTTTAATTGAAAAGTATGTTTAAAATATTTACAAATTTCGTTTTAATATCTCTTTAAAAATAATTAATCCAACTAAATATTTTTTTTCAATTAAAGGTAATAATAATATTAGTATCTCTTAAAGAGAAAGATATTATTTTGCTTTATTCGATATATTACTATAATTTATGTATTAATTCTATTCCTTTAATGTATTGATTCAATTTCTTTAATAAATCTCTTATTAATTGAATAAAAATATTTCTATTTAATGATTTATTTATTATTATACTTTTTTACGTAAATATCAAATCCAAAACTTTAATGGCAAATAACTTAGAAATAGAGCAACATGTCATATGGCGTTTAAGTTTTGATAATAGGACAAAGAGTAAAATGTATGAACAGTTTCACAAACGAAAAAATGGCGTTTAAGTTTTGATAATAGGACAAAGAGTAAAATGTATGAACAGTTTCACAAACGAAAAAACATAAACTGTTCGAAAAATCTTTACAAGGAACAAAGGGTTTTCAAGTTTTAAAATCCAAAACGTCCGAAGGTTTATACAATATCTACATTTCGTGAGGCACTGTTTTGTAAATCTTGATCGGATTCATTGACGCTCCCTTTTCTTCTCGATGATCTCTGACTGAATATCCTAGAAATTATCTTAACCGGAGGTGGTGGTTCTGTTATAGATTCGTTCTTAACTGAATTGTTGTCTTTCAGGTCCAAATCCTCCGATAATTTTTTCACTAAAACCACAAAATGTCTACGAAATGTTGCACAAAATGTCTACGAAATGTTGGAAACCTTGAAACCGTTTTCGTTAGCCCTTGAATCCTAACAAAAGACACAGAGAGTTTTTTCTCTTAAGCAAGAAAATAACCAAATCGAAACTTGTAGGCAGGTTTAACTTTTTACCTGCGAGCAAAGGCATCAAGTTCAGCTCTTTTACGATCGGTGAGAGGAGGAGGAGAAGCAGAATTGGCAGTCGAGTTCTTTAGCCTCTCAGGATGTCCATATAGCAAAACCAATCTTCCAAGGTACTCTTCTTCTTCCTCGGATAAGTTTGTAGCTTTCATTTGTTCTTTTAGTATCAAAAACGGATGCAGAAACCAATCAAAGAAGGCGTCTTTTGGTCGGTTCATGATAGTTACTTCTGTTACACCGTCACTTAGTAAGATGCCGGAAGAATTGGCTTTGACGGAGCGTAGTATCTCATAAAGAAGTGCATAAGCCGGTAAACCAACACTGATCACTTGGCTGCCTTTACTAGATCTTATCTCATAAAGAAGTGCATAAGCCGGTAAACCAACACTGATCACTTGGCTGCCTTTACTAGATCTCGCTTCTTCTATATCTTTTGAATGTATCAGTCCTTTTGTCGCCAAAATTTCGCCAAATCTCCTACATTCCTCAAATAGACCATACAATAGATCGAGAGGCTTAATATCAATCATAGGGACTCTCACTGATCCTGCTCTGACACAGAAGCAACTATGAAGCAGAGTCCATAGTAAAAGGATGATTCCTGATACGAGACTATACCTGCATAAGCACCGAGGAAGACACTAGAGATAACCGATCCAACAACTGCGCCTGTGACAGCCAAAGGCCAGAGTAAGATTACAAGACCTGCGATGGGGACACACATTGTCTCCAAGAATGGACCTTCCCGTCCAATTAGGTCTTGAAACAAACGGTGCCATCCTTTGAACAGCATGTAAGGGCTTTTGCATATGGCTACAAGTGAGATCACCGGGAAATCAACAAGAATCCCGAGAGCTGAAACTACCAAAGCCCCTGGAAGTTGAAGTAGCCTGAGAATAAATAGACGATGTAAGGTGCTTGCTACATGGATGATCAGTTTCAGTTTTACAAGGGAGCTTAGGAATGAGCATATTATAGACTTAACCTTATTTCATAATACTTGCGATCCGGGCAAATCTGTTTAAGCTCATCCATAAGAGAGAAGTAAGAGTGGAAACAAACATCTTTAAAATCGCAAACAACAGTGAAGCTGGACACAGAAGCAACTATGAAGCAGAGTCCATAGTAAAAGGATGATTCCTGATACGAGACTATACCTGAATAAGCACCGAGGAAGATACTAGAGATAACCGATCCAACAACTGCGCCTGTGACAGCCAAAGGCCAGAGTAAGATTACTAGACCTGCGATGGGCACACACATTGTCTCCAAGAATGGACCTTCCCGTCCAATTAGGTCTTGAAACAAACGGTGCCATCCTTTGAACAGCATGTAAGGGCTTTTGCATATGGCTACAAGTGAGATCACCGGGAAATCAATAAGAATCCCGAGTGCTGAAACTACCAAAGCCCCTGGAAGTTGAAGTAGCCTGAGAATAAATAGAGGATGTAAGGTGCTTGCTACATGGATGATCAGTTTCAGTTTTACAAGGGAGCTTAGGAATGAGCATAACCTTATTTCATAGTACTTGCGATCCGGGCAAATCTGTTTAAGCTCATCCATAAGTGAGAAGTAAGAGTGGAAACAAACATCTTTAAAATCGCAAACAACAGTGAAGCTGCGATGAAAGGTGCTCCAAGTTCCATCATAAAAGCAATGGAACAACTGGTAAGGCTTGCCCTCTCCAACCTCCAAGTTCCATCATAAAAGCAATGGAACAACTGGTAAGGCTTGCCCTCACCAACCGCATCAAAAGTGGCAAAAATCGGGGATAGAAAGCCGTATAAAGATCCTCCCAAAACACTTCCTGAAATACCAAGAATCGGCCAGAGAATGATTGCGGCAGGAAGACATAAGCATAGAAAGAACTTTAAGATTGGTCCCACTTGTTTGGCAGAGAATGATTGCGGCAGGAAGACATAAGCATAGAAAGAACTTTAAGATTGGTCCCACTTGTTTGGCGCTGCGTGTTAGAGGAAACCAAAGTTAGAGCGTTGTCATCGAGAGAAATACGAAAAGGATTGAGGAGTTAGTTTACCTCAAGATTGAATAAAAAGTCCAAACAAAGTGGACAGGCAAAAGACTTAGTATGACAGCGGAGTTGCCTATGGTCACAATGAGGCATACAAGTGGGCACAAAACAATACCTAAGCCACACACACAACACAAAAAAAAAGATCTTTAGAATCAGAAAACCAAACCAGAGGAGTATTAAAACTAGTGAATCTGATTAAAAACAACTTCAAAGATGGGCACAAAAGATCAAAACAGAACTCCTACATTCAGGCATCTTCACTAGCTTTGGTGAATCCTAATCAAGCCTAAACCATATCGAAGCTTCAGGAACTCAATTTGCTCTTATGGAGAACAACTAAGCATGTACAGAAGTCAACTCTTATGTTCTTACGAGAAGACTAGACTAAACCACTCAACAAATCTGTCTGAATCAATTGAAAAAAGAGTTCTTTAGAAGTACGAATATTCATCAAAAGTTCAAACCTTTTCATGACACACAATATAACAATATAGAGCGTATGGTTTCAGCAAACCACAATTTTAAAGTGACAAAACTGATAATTTTAAGTAAAGATTGACTCTAAAGGTCATACCTTTGATGAATCCCAGAAACAGCAATCCAATGAAATAAGGAAGGAAGAGTAAGAATTGGAGTAAAGATGCACGAAATCCCTTTGGAGGTTCCATTGAAATTGAATTGAAACCTTACAAATACTTACGAATTTAACACAAACCCGAATCTCAAGAATAAGTCAAAAACAATTGCTTCATATATATAAATATCGCAACTTTCGTATCCTGAAAACTTTCGTATCCTGAAACCTGAAAGGAGAGAAAATGACTTGATTAAAAACAAAAAGAAGTAAACAAGAGTTTTGAGAGTTATGTATTCTTTACGAAACACAAATCTTAGTTTTTTAAAAAGTATATAAAATCTTGCTCTCTATGATACAGGTTTTAAAGAGTCTCACATGGGTTTTACAGATTTGAGTAGAGAGATTTGCGGTTATGGGTTTTACAGATTTGAGTAGAGAGATTTGCGGTTAATAAACACTTCCTATTCTCGATAAACACACCAAACTATAGAAAAAAAAAAGTATAACCTGGAAGCAAAAACTGACCTTTTTGTCCGTAAAATCTTACGAAGAAGAAGAAGAACCACTCACTTAGAGGGAGAAAGAAAGAGAGAGGTCAAACAAATGATATGAAACGAGAGAAAGAAAGAGAGAGGTCAAACAAATGATATGAAACGAGAAGACACCATGAAAATGCCAAAACTTGCAGTTAAAAATATTATCTGATGATAATAAAACAATTAAATACTGTAGTGACGGCTGTATTAAAAATATTCCGTATTAGGGTGACGAACAAAATGAATAAGTTGTAGTAGTTGATTACTAAATTGCTTCATGTCAATTATTGTTAATTTGTTGTCAAAACAGAGAAGCAGCAATTGTGTATTATACCATTAAATCATAGATCTCGTACAAAATGAACGATCAAATGTTTATAAAATATTTAAGTTACAATATCGTTTATTTTTGTTTGGTAACTAAAAACTTTGTAGTCAAATTTATTTTTACAGATATAAGTAATTCAAAAAATCTTTTATATAGTTTTTTTGAAAAAAATTACTGGATACTAATGTACTTCTTTTGCTTTATCTTAAATATATTTTGAAAAAAATTACTGGATACTAATGTACTTCTTTTGCTTTATCTTAAATATATATATATATTCCTTTGCGACTGATTAGTGTAGAGACGAATATAATTAAAGCAAAAAAATATCTGTTCTGTTTTATACAACTAGACGAAGTGGCCTATTAGAGTTTAATGATTACACAATTCTTGTTTGTGACAAAAATAAATTATTCTTCTTCTTTTTTTTTGTCACGTCCTTTTATCACTTACAATAAGAGAATATAACAGGAAATAACAATCTTGAGTGCTTAAATTACAAGCAGTATAGCACAGGAGAGATGACCCTTTTTTTAGTCTTAATGTGTTAATGGATGGTTGAAGACAATGTTAACCTTTCTGACATTTTATCGTGACGCTGCGTTTTGTTGGTCGATGAGGGAATCGGTAAAGTTGGCGGGTAAATGTATGTTTTTTTCTCTGGTAGGTTTTTATTGTAGATTTACCGCCTACCCTTTTATCCGCAATAAATCTGTAGACGTCATTTTGCTCTTATACTTAGCAAACAAACTGTGAAATTAAACCGAGTAAAATGTAGGCTTTGGTGAGATCGAAGGAAGATAATGCTATGTATGGTAGAAATAAGAGGAAGAGGGTTGTCGTAGTTCAGATAAAGGTGTTGAAGCTAGACATGACAAAAAAACCCAATCGTTACGGTATTTCAAACTGTAACCGTATTGTTTATAATTGTAACCCGATCTGTAACCATATAAATGGTTAATAACTGTAACCGTTAAACTTTTACGGGTAACGGTTACAAAAGTTATTAACCATAACCGTTAATTAACTGTAACCTTACAAAAATAACGATTAACCATACAGTTAAAACCGTAAATTGTAACCGTAATCGTTTATAAAACTTAATAAAATAAAAATATATTTAATATGCTATATATTCACACTAGTAAAAGGTATTATATGTATAAATATTAGAAAATATATTGTGGCATTATCATCATGTGAGCCCGAATTCATGGCAGGAACCGAGGCGGGTAGACAAGCTATATGGCTCCAAAGCCTTCTAGACGAGTTGCTCGGATCTTCACACAGAAAGGTACTGATTCGAGTAGACAATAGTTCGTCCATTGCACTCACAAAGAATCTTGTCTTTCATGATCGAAGTAAGCACATTCACACAAGGTATCACTTCATTAGAGAATGCGTAGAAAGTGGACAAAAAGAAGTTGATCACATTCCGGGGAATGAACAAAGAGCTGACATCTTGACCAAGGCATTGGAAAGAATCAAGTTCAGAGAAATGAGAGATCTTATTGGGGTTGAAGACATCGAAGAAATTAAGTTCAAACTCGGGGGGAATGACCTACTTTGTAAATCTTAGAAGCAGTTTTGTGGATTAAACATTTTGAAGCAATGGAAATGGGAGAATGACCAATTTCCTAAATCTTAGAAGCAGTCCAATGTTCTGATCATTTCTAGTTAGATTAGCTTCTCATTCCGTCCTGCCTCCAACATTTGGATGCTTCACAAGCAAAACATATGATGATGTAATCATAAAACATATATGATGTCAAAAGTCTGAAAAATGCCAAAAAGAAAAAAAAAACATTGTTCGTTCTAAATGTCAAAAGTGTAGACTTTAGGCAGTTAACTTTGACTACAATGCTCTGAATTAAACGGTTAGTATGGTTTCCCTTTTACATAGCCATCATTTTGAATCTAATATACGGCATCGTTTGAGATCAATTCGGTTGACTTTTACTACAATTTACTTTTGACTACCAAGCTCAATTTACGGTTTGACAACATTAACCATTTTGCTCACCTGAAATTACGATAACGTAGGTCCCATCGTAAATTTGAAACTATATAATATCTCAACCAAAACTAATAATTTAAAAATAAATCACGCCTTCACTCCCGGAACTCTCTTCCTCTTTAAATACTTCCGACATTAACAAGCTTCACAACACATCTCTCTTTAATAATATTATTCTCTCAGTCTATATTTAGAACACAATGTTTTCGTATTCTTATAATCAGTTTGCTTATGCTTTTATGTTTCTTCTATCAATCAGTCACATGATCGCAGTTTCTTCTAGTTCCTTGGCGCATGTTCAAGATCCCAATGTAGTAGTTGATGAAGTTAATAGGTACATAAAAACAAAAGATAAATATGCATATGTTGATTTCAAGTTTGATATTATAATCTTATATCCACACTATAATGTCAACCTTTTGTCTTTTGTAGAAGTGTATTCAATGCGTCAAGGAGGAGTTTGGCCTACCTATCTTGCAGAACCGGGAATCCTATAGACGATTGTTGGAGGTGTGATCCGAATTGGGAAACAAACAGACAACGGCTAGCAGATTGTGCAATAGGGTTTGGCAAAAATGCTATGGGGGGACGAGATGGTCGAATCTACGTGGTTACAGATCCGTCCAACGACGATCCAGTAAACCCAAGACCCGGAACTCTAAGGCATGCAGTCACACAAGAAGAACCGTTATGGATCATATTCAAAAGGGATATGGTCATTAGGCTAAGAAAAGAACTTATTATAACATCTTTCAAGACCATTGATGGTAGAGGGTCGAGTGTTCACATAACCAAGAAAAGAACTTATTATAACATCTTTCAAGACCATTGATGGTAGAGGGTCGAGTGTTCACATAACCAATGGACCATGCTTGAAGATTCACTATGCAACTAACATCATCATTCATGGCATTAACATCCATGATTGCAAACCTGAATCAGGTATGCCCAATTTAAAATATAAAGACTTCAAGTAAGTAACTACTCAAAATGTCGTAAAAACATAATACATCTTAATGTATGTTATAAGGTGGGATGATTAAAGATGGTCCAGATCACACGGGATGGTGGATACCATCTGATGGAGATGCAATAGCGATATTTGGTGGGAAACATGTGTGGATTGACCATTGCTCGTTCTCAAACTGCGATGATGGACTCATAGACGCCATACATGGTTCAACAGCTATAACCCTATAACCATATCTAACAATCATATGACACACCACGACAAGGTCATGCTTTTAGGGCATAGCGATAGTTACACGCAGGACAAGAACATGCAAGTCACCATTGCTTTTAACCATTTCGGAGAAGGACTCGTTCAAAGGATGCCAAGGTAAAATACATACTCTTTTAACTCCTCATTTCTCGCATTCCTACTCATGTATATATAGTTAGATACAAATAGAGTAAGCTGGCCTACGAAGTGCAACGCACGCGTATAAAAGATTGGTTTGAATGTGAAAGCTTGACTTTAAAGAGTCCACAAAAGTATAATAAGACTTTTAAAACCACGTTGTCTCACATATGGATATAGATGTACTAATTTCTCAAATGAACGGTCCCAGTAAATTGGATCTAAGGAGATATCATATAATTGTTGAACCATAAAGGAAAAATGTTGTTTAGATTGAAAATTGCTAACAATTAGTGATTTTTGGTTGTAAAAATGAAACAGGTGCAGGCATGGATATTTCCATGTAGTGAACAATTATGTGTATAGGTTACCAAACATGAAGATGCACCTGAAAGTGAATGGAGAGATTGGAACTGGAGATCAGAAGGGGATATGTTGTTGAACGGAGCTTATTTTCGGGAGTCCGGTGGCGTAGCCCCGTCGACTTATGCAAGAGCTTCGAGCCTTAGTGCGAGGCCATCGTCACTTGTGGGTTCCATCACCACTACGGCAGGGACTTTAAGTTGTCGACGAGGCCGTCCATCGTCACTTGTGGGTTCCATCACCACTACGGCAGGGACTTTAAGTTGTCGACGAGGCCGTCGCTGTTAAGTTTAAGTGATTAAGTTATCATTAAGAGACAAGAAATTAATGGAGCTTTTGTTTATACAAATGCTTCCTATCTTTAACCAAATGGTAAGAGTCTTTTTTAATGTAATATTCTAATTGTAATGCATCTGCAATGTCACTAGACCTTTGCAAGAGATCTATGAAATTTCATATTCTATAGTTGGGTGATTAATAGGAAATAGCCTTTTTTGCAAATCTCTTATGAGAAGTAGCACTCCATGTACAGACGTGGGAGGGAGAAAATATTGACAAAAATACTCGCAAATCTCTTATGAGAAGTAGCACTCCATGTACAGACGTGGGAGGGAGAAAATATTGACAAAAATACTCCTTCCAATCCGACGCTGTTTCAAGAGATTTTAGTTGGTTTATAATAGTTAAAACGACGTGTTTCGTGAATTGGACTTATATGGTAAGGTATCAACACATTGGTGCAGAAAACATGCTTGCTCTTATGGACAGGTTTAGCTCAATTCTTCAGCTTAGGGATGAGCGATTTAGAACAAGTATACAATTATGGTTTTCGATTAATTTGTAGTTTTGATTTTTAGAAGGCTTATATAAAATTTCTTATCTTTATTTCTGAATTTTGATTGGATTCAGTTTTTAGGCGAGTAAATTTAACATTCATAAAAAAAGAAAGTTTTATTAAGGTGAACCGTCTATATCTATTGAGTTGACATAGGAAAAAGAAGCAAAGCCATAAATATGTCGGCAATGCCATAAAGTTGTCGGCATATTGTTTACGTCAAATGGGACAGGTACACATTCTATTTGTCATGGACTTAACTATGACCTTTGATACTTTCTTTTTTCTCTTCCTAATATGATCTTGACTGTTTTTTTTTTTTTTGTTGACCTTTGATACTTTCTTTTTTCTCTTCCTAATATGATCTTGACTGTTTTTTTTTTTTTTGTCAGGAAATTGAAAGTTGTTTTTATTTGAATATAGATCAGCTTTCATAAAAAAAAATGAAATTTAAAACACAATAAAATTTGACGTTGCCGAAATAAAAACATCTGATGTGCACACTCTATGAGATCATATTAGCTTCTCCACCTCAAAATAAAAACAAGAAGGCTCCTCCAACCGCAACAACAACACCCAAACCGGTTAAAGAAGATCTAGAGGCAGAGCTAGGTGGCGAAGTTTTATTAACATTGGTATCGGCTTCAGGCTGTGCAAGCGTATCGGTATTCTCTTTTCCACCAACAGAACCAATGGGCAGGCTGTGCAAGCGTATCGGTATTCTCTTTTCCACCAACAGAACCAATGGGCATGTAATCCTCCACCACCGCAACACCGTCAGGTGCAAGTTCTTTAGGAATTTCGTAATCCGGATAATCTTGAGATGGGCCAAGACTATCTATCAAACTCTTTGCAGAGTTATCTGTTTGTTTGTTCTCAGCTACAAGATTCTTTGATGAAGATGACGTTTGAGACGACTTTTGAGAATCTTCTGCTAAAGTTCCTTTAGCAATAATTATAACTACAATAAAGAAGACGAAGAAGAAATGTTTAGCCATCGTGTAGTTTTATATTGATCCTTTAAGGTTCTTTTATTGAATGGAACCTTTTTAGGTTTATGATTATTTGATCTAATATGATTCTTGTGCTGTTCACAGAAAATATCAAAAAAACAAAATCAAAGGAGAATTGAAGTAAAGAGGAAATGGAGATTGGAAATTTATACTTGTATTTTTTTTTTTAGGTATTGATTTGGTTGAGTTGCTATTTTACGGTTAGCTAGGTGTTATGTTTCTTAACTCAAAACTTGAGTTCTGAGCTGTTCTGTTATCTATTTATTTTGTTTCCGTTATTATTATTTATTTTTATTTTTTGTCAAGAGCTGCTCTGTTATCTATATATATAACAGAAATTGGTTACAAAAATAACTACCTTTAAAATATGGTTATTATGTTACTTTAGCCGTTGAAATTTTTGTTTTTCTTGATAATTTTTTTTTATATATAAAGTAGAATTACGTGTACAAGTGTCGATAATTAGAAAGACCATGACACGTGTCAGTTAACATTAATATAACCGCTGATTTCTAGTTTTTATAATTTGATATGACGATTATATTAATTTTTTTAAAAAAATATGTATTAGGATAGATATATTTTGAAAAAGTAAAATAAAGAGTTTATTACAAATTTAACTAGCAAATAGTTTTACAGTTTTTTAAAAACAACATTTTAAAATATAGGGAATATTAGACTCGAGCTAGGTCGAATATCTCCTCAGAATGGATAAGCACAGAAAGATCGAGATACCGAATCTCGTAAAGGATAAGCACGCAGAGCTCGAGCGAATCCAAGTGAATTCACTCGTTCGCTAGGGAATATTATAACTATCTCGAATTTCTCATTTCCACTATAAATAGAGGCTTTCTAAAGCCTTGTATCATAACTCAGATCCACGAAATAAAAGTTCCTAATAAAGGTTGTTTTTATATAGCAGC
>CM071718.1:13715519-13728307 GCA_036630335.1 Physaria fendleri | reverse complement strand
ATTGGCTTCTTCCTCTACATTCTTCTATCGCATCTACAGAACAGAAAAAGGTGTTTCTGCGACCCCCTAACGGCATACGGAAGGTAATTTAGGTAATTTGTTGTACTATTGCTATCTCAGGTTTAGATGTCTACTTTGGAGTAGTTGAATCACTTTTGGTCAAGTTGTCCCAGACAAGCAGTTTAATGGATTATCTTTAATCCCTTGCTTTTATGTTGAGTGCGTTGAATATTGATGCATTGTTTATTGGTTATAAGACTTTCATCTGATTTCATGCTACTACATATTTCCTTTGATTTCCATGAGCAAATAAATTTGAGGGATATGTACAGTAGGTTACATCGATCAGTAATTATGTTCAATTTCCATATACAACTTTTTCCCGCACTACCTTCAGGTTATCGAAAGGACTACATCGCCAGTATTTGTCTTCTTTAAAATATTTCTTGGGTTTATTGTGTGAATTATGTCTTAAAATTTAGAAGAAATTATGTAAAACATTTCCATTCATTTATGACATGATGAGTGGAACATTAACAGAATTGATGATCTGATTCAACCTGTGTGTCATCTCTTCTGTTCAGGTTATCGCAGCTACAAATATTGCAGAGACCAGTATAACAATTGATGATGTTGTCTATGTGATTGACAGTGGCAAACACAAAGAAAATCGCTATAATCCACAGAAGGTATCTTAATGCTAGTGAATCAATTGCATTATCCTTGTACGAAGATTTTTGTAGAACAACATCTTAATTAACATGTATCTTGAAATATCTTTTTCGTATATTGAAACTGAAATCTCCCTCAATATATAACCTCTGTTCGGTGACATTGTTGTATATCTCTGTCTTTTGATGATTATGTTTTACCTCTGCGATGTCAATTTGGTTCTCAATTAATTTATCATCTTAGAAACTGTCAAGCATGGTGGAAGATTGGATATCCCAAGCAAATGCAAGACAAAGAACAGGAAGAGCTGGGCGCGTCAAACCTGGGATTTGTTTTTCATTGTACACTCGCCATAGGTTTGAGAAGCTTATGCGTCCCTATCAGGTGTTTTCATTAGGTCCTTTCCTGGTCCTTTTCACTTGGTTTTATCCCTATTACTCATCGATTCCACCTGGATTTCAAGGTTCCTGAGATGCTGAGGATGCCATTAGTAGAGTTATGTCTACAAATCAAATTGCTTGGCTTGGGTCACATTAAGCCTTTTCTGTCCAAGGTAAGTGACACCATCTTTAGTAACAAAAGAGGGAACATTATCATCCATCTGATTCTAATCTACACTTACTGTTTTTAGGCTTTGGAACCTCCGAGTGAAGGTGCTATGACCTCTGCGATTTCAGTGTTACATGAGGTACTATGTAATGGATAAAAATTAGATTTTCTGGCCGAGTTTCTGGAATCAGTCTTATATGATACATCAAACCTGTCATTTGGACATATAGCTGATGTGTTTGTGGTTGTCTTGAAGTGTGGTTGAATAATCTTTTTTCTGCTGTAGCCTTAGGTTGTACTTTATGCTTTTGCACCCTCGTTTTAGTTCTGACTGATGGAGTAGAAACTTAGTAAACGAGATTTTTTCATACCTTTTAAGACTTTTGTGCTGAGCTTTCTTTTATGAACCCTTTTTTCTTTAGGTCGGTGCTGTTGAAGGGGATGAAGAGTTGACACCACTTGGGTATCATTTAGCAAAACTTCCTGTTGATGTGTTGATTGGAAAGGTTTGCTTCAATAATATTACTCTCACATTCCTAAGAAAAAATGCTGCCTAGGTTTCAACTTCATGGTTGTTTATGTTGGTATCCAGAGAGTGCATCGTCTAATTCTTTCCACCATCATGACTATATGTTTGAGCGTTTCAGATGCTATTATATGGTGGAATATTTGGTTGCTTATCACCTATTCTCTCTATCGCCGCTTTCTTGAGCTACAAATCACCATTTATATATCCCAAAGATGAGGTACACTTTTACTTTCTCAGAACTTGGCTGATTTATCACAAGGAGGTTGTTGAGTAACTAACTCTGTGTTCTTAGAAGCAAAATGTTGACCGGGTGAAACTTGCTCTTTTCTCCGACAATCTGGTGGGCTCGAGTGATTTAAACAACAATGACCGACAGTCTGATCACCTCCTTATGATGGTTGCATACGATAAATGGGTGAAAATATTGCATGAGGTATGTGATAAGATGGATATACGAAATAAGATTTTTTGTGTTCACCGAAATTGGTCTTACACGATCCATATCTGATTCATTGTTGATAGTTATATGTCGACCACTTCATCTTTGATAGTTATATGATATATCTTGGCCACTTGATCTTTGATAGATGTTTGTTTGTTTATATGTGGTTTGTATAGCTTTTATTTTGAATTATTTACATGGTGAATAGTAAGTTTCAAGAACACATTTTTTACAATATGTTAGGAAAATGTTCTAAGAATCAATATATTAATGAAAATATCCTGTCACAGACTAATTTTATAGAGAGATTAATCTAATTTTGGGTTGGCTCATAATGATGATTGAGGTGGAAAGATGAGTGGAGAGACTGGTTGATGCAGCTAGAATTGTTAATGGAGAAAAGGTTTTTCTAGGATCTAGATTCTAGAGGAAGCTCTTACATTATTTTCTAATAAAGAACCCTTCAACCATTGGTTTAAACTTCATATTTTGTATACCTGATGTTTTATTGACGTCTAATAAAGAACCCTTCAACCATTGGTTTAAACTTCATATTTTGTATACCTGATGTTTTATTGACGCTCGATCTAAGTACACCAAATATTTTGTAAGTAATTTGGATCGGACATGAGTTAATTTGTTCATTATATGAGCTGTTTATTGGACAATTAGAATCCAGTATGGATCCATTAGAGTCCATAACTTCATTATATGAGCTGTTTATTGGACAATTAGAATCCAGTATGGATCCATTAGAGTCCATAACTGACATGCTACATGCGTTTGTGATGTCTTCAGCGAGGGATGAAAGCTGCGCAGAGGTTCTGTGAATCAAAGTTCTTGAGCAGCTCCGTGATGCGGATGATAAGGTACAGTGGGATGAAAGCTGCGCAGAGGTTCTGTGAATCAAAGTTCTTGAGCAGCTCCGTGATGCGGATGATAAGGTACAGTGAACTTAAATGCTAAAACTTGTCGACAAAAGATTTCCTAAAATTATAGTTATGTTTATTCTAGTTTTAGGGGATAAGGGTTGCCTGACTCTCTATTGGAATATTAAAAAAGCTAAACCATAGTATTTATTTAAACATGATTTAATATGCTTTAGCCTTACAAGCTTGTCCAGGGATGATATTTAAAGTGTGGGAAAATGGAAGTGGCTTAACGGTAACATTTGTTTGATTGTTTTTTTGTCAAAATAGCATACGTCGTTGTGGGAATCTTCTCATGCAAGAGTCCCTGAAATGTTTTCTAAACGAAAAGATGCTTACACTATGTCTGTTTCGTCCTTCTGATCTTATTTTTTCTTTTGTCACAAACCATAGAGACATGAGAGTACAATTTGGGACATTACTTGCTGACATCGGGCTCATAAATCTTCCTAAAACAGGAGAGGTAAACTTATCTACTGCATCTCTTGCTGACATCGGGCTCATAAATCTTCCTAAAACAGGAGAGGTAAACTTATCTACTGCATCTGAAACATTTTTTTCATACACAAAAGCACACATGTATCTGATCCTACCGAACAATTGAAATTTTTTTCATACACAAAAGCACACATGTATCTGATCCTACCGAACAATTGAAATGATATTTCTCAAGCTTACGTTACAACTCAATCCGGTTCATCATATTTGTAAGCTTGGAAAATTTAATAAAATCTGATCAAGAATCTCTTTGTTTCTTATCATAGTTTACAGGGAGGAAAAAGGAAAACCTTGATGTTTGGTTTTCTGACCAAACTCAACCTTTCAATATGTATTCACAACAACCTGAAGTTATTAAGGTAATGTACAATTATAAAAGAACTTCTATGTGATTATTTACTTGGTGGGGGCCTAAATTCAGCTGTCAATACAATACATACAGGCTATACTCTGCGCAGGGCTATATCCTAATATCGCAGCCAATGATAAAGGAATTACAGAGACAGCGTTTAACAGTTTAACAAAGCAAGGAAACCAAACCAAGAGTTATTCAGCATGGTACGACGGCAGAAGAGAAGTTCATATTCATCCATCTTCTATTAACAGCAACTTCAAAGCATTTCAATACCCTTTCCTTGTTTTCCTTGAGAAGGTAACCTTAGTTTTACTATGTGAATCATTTGATTTTACATACCTCAGATATTCAGATTTGGCTTCATATGTTGTAGGTCGAGACAAACAAAGTATATCTGCGAGATACTACCATTGTTTCTCCTTTCTCTATTCTTCTTTTTGGCGGCTCAATCAACGTTCATCATCAGGTACAGTATAGCCTTATCATATTGTCTCCTTGTTTGCAAAGAAAAGACAGAATTTGCTGATGATCCAGTTTTCAAACTATGAACTGAAAGATCGAAGAATTGAGCTTAGTGTCTTTTGCGCCTGTTGGATATTACTCTATATATGACTTTGGTCTATTCTATGTGCTGTATTCGTTTTCAGAGTGGATCAGTCACCATTGATGGATGGTTGAAGCTAACAGCACCAGCTCAAACTGCAGTTTTGTTTAAAGAGCTTCGGTTAACCCTTCACTCCATTCTGAAAGATCTTATCCGAAAACCCGAGGTTACATTTTCAATACTTTGCTATTGATCAACTTGGTAAAATCAAGTATCTAATGCCTAAACTCAATTCTCTCTTCACATTTGTGTTTGGTTATATTTACAGAAGTCAGGTATAGTTCACAACGAAGTCGTAAAATCAATGGTCCATCTACTTATAGAAGAAGGCAAACCACAAAACATATGAAGCTGAACATGTGTAAAGACACAATGTTGATTACATGGTCTCTTATTTAGCTAATAACTTCAGTTTTAGGGATGTGAATTCGACTTCCCAGAGCCCAATTATCTATTGCAATTTAAAGGACATGAATATATACTTTTATATATCCATATAAACGGGAAAATGTTTACAGAACCTCGAGTAGTAACAGAGGAAAACGTAATAATTTTAAAATTTTCTTTCAAACAAATTAAGAAAGTCACATAAGGATACAAGAGTCGCTTCAAAATGAGTATACAAGCAAAGGCTTACACTGTAAGGCAAATAAAGAAAAGGTTAGATGTCCGCAAAATTACCTCTAGTTTTGATTTTGTTTCTCTTAAGTTAAGAATTAACCAAGACATTTTTTTTTTTGTCATGAAATAACCAAGACAATTATAAACAAATAATAAGTAATACAATAGCAATAGAAAATTAAAGTATAAGCAATATAAAAGCAATAAGTAAAATATATGAATTGTATTATTGATATTCAATTCATCAATATAACTACTAAATAAATATTATATACAATAAATAAAACATGATTTATTTTTTAGTTGTAATAATTTATTATATACAATAAATAAAACATGATTTATTTTTTAGTTGTAATAATTAAAAAATAAAAACAAATCGATATGGTCGAAAGAAGTCAGATAAAAAGGTCTAGCCGTTGATGAAGACAAAGAACGTTGAACATATGATGTAGCTAGAAAGCCATGGACATAGGCAACAAATCGAAGCAGACTGAGCCAAGCAGAACCTTAACCAAACCAAATAAACCCAGCCAAACTGAGGCGAGAATACAAGAGTTGCTTCAAATGAGGAGTACCTAGAGCAATAAGCAAAGGCCTTGCACTGTACAAGAGGAATGCCCGTGACTGACCTAAAGGAAATGGCTGAGAGGTGAGCAAAGAAGGACCACTTAGGGACCGGAAGAGCTACCTGGTGATATCGCCACAGTGAAGACGAGGAAGAGAAGACCAAGCTCTGGCCTTAACGTAGAGACGGTGACCACAAAACTGTCCATAATTACATAGTCTAATATATCATAATATTATGATAAAATAGAAAGATTAATATTTTCCTGGCATCTAAATAATTTATAGGCTTGTGGCCAAGAGAAATCATGTATGTAAAAGTTCATAGAACATGTTTTCTGTATCAAACATACAATGTTTTTGAGAAATGAAAATTAACAATCCCACAATTAACAATCCCACAGAAAATCTTGGAAATAAGTTTTAGAAGATATAGTTATTAGAAGCTTTTGTAAGCTTGGACGACATAAGGCCATCTCCATCGGCAGTTTTTAGACAATCTCTTAAAAATTTATAATAATAAAAAAAGGAAAATAAGGAGAGAGAGGGTGAGATCGTCTCTTATTTAGGTATTTTGAGAAGTGGGTTGAGAAACTCTTTCTTCAGATGGCAAGTTTTTAATGGCTTAATACTTTTGATAACTATTATGATTTAATTAAATAGATAGTTTGATTAAAATATTAATTTTTTTTGTTTTATAAACCCATTTTGAGTTTTTTTTGTTTTATAAACCCATTTTGAGATACTCATTGATGGAGATGCCCTAAGGCAGTGTACTAACAAAAGTCATAAGCAAGAGCAACACGGCGGCTATAGTAGTTGTTCCGGTCCACAAGTCAGTGAAGTAAACGTTCTTGAGAGTTGCCAAATTCCTCTTTCTCCGTGATTTATAGTGAATGTTGAGATCCTTGACTATGTTGTGGTATTGGGAGGTATTCCCTTGTTCACAGCATCCTTTAATTCACTCACCATGTCCACCACTAAGCTTGGCCGACCCATAATGTTCTCTACCACCCTTGTGTTCCAGCAATACAAACATTTGTTATGAGTCATATCGTTTAAGATTTAAAATGTATTTTAATATTTGTTGTACCTTCTTCGATGAGTAATTGGACGTCTCTGGTGGAAGTTATTAGGAAATTTAAGAAATGTGCATAGCTGGAAGTAAAAGGTATTACGGCAGCATTGCGCTGCTCGTATGCAATTACATTTCTTAGATGCACATCTGATTCTTTATTAGCAAGGATCTCCGACATCGTGAGGGTACCTTTGTCAAACCACACAAGCAACAAAAAAATCCGCAGTATTGGAAAAACAATAAATTTATGTCATTGATTATAAAATATGTATTTTCTGCAATCAACATATATAATTCGAATTAAGATCGATTTTATTTTTGTAACACTTTTTTAAGTGATGTAATATACATCTCATATACTCGTCGTTCTATACTCATATCTCCTGCGTCGCTAAAAGTTCCCGACAGTTCTAACACTAGGGAGTCCGTTCTTGACATATCACATGCAAACCATTAGATGGCTGAAGAGGTTGAGAATACTCAGGTCAACAAATTTCATATAATCAGAAAGTAATAATTATGTTAATTAACTTAATATCAATAGTAAAATCATATGTTTTGCTTATGTTTTGCTTATATTTTGGTCTTTTAAAAGATATTGTGACGAGGCAATAGTTTTACCATGAAAATCAATTCCTACATGTAATAGTTTCTCAGCGTTCTTGATAGGAGAACATTCTTAGGATTATGTTTAATATGTTCCCGAATATTCTTCCCAAGCGAATATTCATAAAGACACCGGAAAATGTATGTAAAATGTTTAATGGTTACCCAAAAAGCGAGTGGAAAACAGTTCAATATGCAAAAAAGGTAGAAGACGAATCTTCCAAAAGAAAAAGGTCCTGATAATAAACCCTCCATAATGGGACTGAGAATGCTATCAAAAATGAAGAAGGGAAGTTGATGCTTGAGCATGATTAAATCACTTTTTAATCATTTCAATGTCAAAGGGGAATTGGTCCTGACTCGTCTCAATCAATCGAAAGTTTTCATTTCAATGTCAAAGGGGAATTGGTCCTGACTCGTCTCAATCAATCGAAAGTTTTTCCTCTTTATATTCTCTAATTATTATCTCCCTGATGAAAACATAATCATGTAGGATAAGGTCACAAAGTCTCCGGATTTTATCCATTATGTCGTTTCGTTGTAGCTACCCCGAATTTTGTTTTCGTTGGCATGAATGATTTTCCTCACTCCCCGACTCTTTCCGCGAAACATTCCAAATACCTCTTCTTCATCACCTCCATGTCACTATATTCTTCTTTTACATTCCTAATAAACATCCATAAATATATATTAAATATAAATATAAATATAAATGACAATGTCCATTGCACCATTAAACCAAAATTAGGAAGGAAGTGTTGAATGATTCCAACAATATTTCGAATAAATGCTTAGATTCTTAAAGTATATTCTACTATAGGATTAGTCTTTAAGTGGTTTGATGAAATTTTATAAATCTCATATAATTAGGAGAGTTGATTATATATAACTAGTATACATTTAAGAGAGTCAATATGTAATCATTGTTACGAGAGATTTGTGAAATTTAATTTTGAGTGATTTTCTGAATTTATTAAAGAGAAGTACTCTTTATCAATACAAGCTTATCATTATACATGAGGTGGTGGAAGATAAATTTCATGGTTTCATAATAATTAATAATTACCAAACAAATTATATTTTGAAAAGGTTACTTATTAGACATTTGAGTTTTCCTTATCTATTTTCGATCAAATTTATTTGCATCCATGAGTGGACAAGTCGTCAATTAGGCTAAACCAGTGTGATCCAACTCAAACTTCAAAAACACTTTCGGTCTAGTCTGGATCAAGCACATAATAAGCCTATATTTGAAATTTGACCCAACTTTATACGATCAAACGTTTCCGAACAATTTTTAGGTTTTTCTTTCCAAAAAATTATAAATTTCTAACTTATCTTAAAATCTCTAACTTATCTTAAAATCTTAACCAAAATTTAAGTAATTGATTGTATCAATTATACTCTATTTAAATTTAAAGCCAAATTTTAAACTAAATATTCAAATAGATTAATTAAACTCGGAAAAACAATAAATTAGCATACTTCAAACTAGATTGTAGACCTAATAACTCTACCTGCTAAAATATTTTCTAATTTTTTCTTTGTTTCAACTCCTTTTTAAATCGTCATCAAATTTTACGTACAAAAATTTATTTTTATTTTTGCGTTTTGAAATATAGAAAATTAGAAATATCATCTATTTAGATATTTTACATAGATATAAAAAATTGGACAACTAAAGTTTTAAATAAAATAATTAATTAAATCATGAAACGTATGCTTATCCTATCAAGTTCATCTATAAATCATTGCTTCAATCCTTAAAAAACACATATTATTAGTTTGTGTATAAATCTAAAAATATATTCTAATTGATATCCTTGACAAAGAAAAAAAATCAAATTAATGTTAAGACCATTTACAATGAGTATGTTGAATTTTTTTTCAAAGATGTTTAATGTTTACAATGGTTAAAGAATCATGGGTTGAATCCTACTAGGATTCACAAGTGTAGAATGTTTTTAACGCCTTAAAACTTATTCCTTTAATTTTTTATGACATGTGTCTGATTTCTATTAGCTTAATTTTCAAATATATTTTGTCCAAATATATATTTTTTTTTTGTCAAGCATATATGTTCAAAATAAATCTGGTTTACCATGGCCGGACTCGGATCTACTTGGACAAAATATATTTGAAAATTAATGCTTATTTGTCGAACATGTGAAGCCGCAATAGTTTTTTGAAGTAATAATGAAGAAAATATGTATAAGCTTTGTGTTTCACTTATCATAGACCGTCTATAGTTGTTGATTTCGGACGATGGGATGGGCCAATGAGGACCATTTGAGGTGTATATGCTTCAAGTTTCTTGTTTACGTATCCGAGGTGGTACTCTACAGATGCAATATGCATTGTTCATTAATATTTATGGGATGTTTTCCTCCCTTAATTTTATAATTGGGCCAAAAGGCGTTACAACACAAATGGACTCGCGGAACATGTCTAACGAAGACAAGAGCTTAAATTTCAAATATCCACACAACCCTAGCAAAAGGTACGCTTGATCGACGTGACTTCCCGACCGGCTACACTGTAACCTTGACTGGTCGCAGAAACTCTGAAATACTAACGGTTCAAAACAACGCGACTCAAAGATGACAAACTAAAAATTTAAAACTAACAGCATAGACTCAACTCACCCACGGCTGGTCCGACATAATAGGAGGCCTAATACGAAACACAAATTTGGGACCTTTCAATATAGAAAAACAATTATAGAACTGTTTAAAAACCTAACTTCCAAAAAAAAATTAATAGTAAGTTTCCACCGGATGTAAGCATTTTTTTTAAAGAATAACGTTTATATATATATATTTTTTGCAAATTCATTCATGATTCGTATTTTGACTTATTTATATATATATATTTTTTGCAAATTCATTCATGATTCGTATTTTGACTTAATAGTTTAAAAATGAAACTAATTAAAATCATATTTTTGTGTTTTTAACAAACATAAATTGAATCAAAATGCTTATATCCAGTGGCTGCAGATAAAAAAAAAAAGCAAAAAAAAAATGATGGAAGTTTCCATGTAGTTTTATGCCATTTTTGTAAGTTACAGCTGGTTGGGTTTGAATTCTTTTATTCTTATTTTACTAATTAAAATGGGTTTGATTTTAAGTTTCCGTATCCTTCTTCTTTCTTAGACACATTAGAAAAAATAAAAACAATTTGTGGGGTCTCCAATATTGTGGGGCCCAATACAAAAGTTTCTTTTCAATCAGTGAAGGGTCGGGCTTGAACTCACTGTGACTCGGGTTTCTCACTGCTTCATCACCTCGTCCACGGTAAACCCCGACAATCTCAATCAGTGAAGGGTCGGGCTTGAACTCACTGTGACTCGGGTTTCTCACTGCTTCATCACCTCGTCCACGGTAAACCCCGACAATCTTGCCGCGAGTACACCACCACCCGGTTGAGAAGAACCGGCTCTCAGCTCACCTACCAAAGCTCTTGCACCTCACGTGTTTGCTGACAAAGGTTGATGATGTATCAACAAATAACGGAGGAAGATCTCATCTTTTTATCCTGACGCCGACAAGTTCTCAGATTTTTATCCTAACACCGCATGTCGTGGATCTCAACTTTTTATCCTAACGCCGACAAGTCTCTGAGAGGAGTTATTTATCCTAACGCGCCGACAAGTCTCTGAGAGGAGTTATTTATCCTAACGCCGACAAGTCTCCGAGAGGAGTTAAGACTCGGCCAACCTCCGGAGCAGACCCGGATCAGCCATAAGGCCAATAAAGCATTGGCTTTAGGCCTCCGAAAATATTATACTTTTGATAGGCCATATTTTAGGTAAAAATCACTTTGGTCTAGTGGTATTGAAACAAAGATTTAACTTGATAGGTCTCAGTTCGAATCTCGCTTACACAAAAAATCCGCACTGGTGTCGTGATCATGGTCACTCACGTTTTTCGACCCATCTTAAAACTACTGCAAGAATTACTGCATAGTTCTCAGGATATGTGACTGAAAGAATAAATGTATTTTAGTGACGTAACTTGTCAAATCAATTCCTTGTAAAAAGAAAAAGATTGTCATCAATTATTTTAAATTGATAAACTATGGTTTGGTTATTTATCGGACCGCTCTCAAGTCCCACTACATGCAACCAGTGAGGGTATAGCTAAGAGTATTCCCTAAGGCTGCACAGTGAAAGACTTGCCATTGCTTTTGGACTGATAAGGTTACAACCTCATACTCCAATCCCTATATTCAAGAATCTACCTATTTGCAGCAATTGCCACAAGATTACTAAACTGATAACAAAAAAACTAGTCTCCCGGCAGCGGTAGAAATCGATTAATCACTAGAGTTGGACAGAAGGGAATGAATGGCATAAGGCAGCGTTAATCACTAGCCACTGCTACCAAATTTTGTATATAATCAATCATAAGTTTTGTAATCAAGAAGTATCTGTAACTGTAAGTCAATCCAATCCATTCTTAGCTGAACTAACAACAAACCAATTGCAGACAAATCCTTCAACTTCACAGCTAACTAACAACAAACCAATTGCAGACAAATCCTTCAACTTCACAGCTAAGCTTTGAATAAAGATCTCACTTGAGGAGCTCTTCTGCAACTGTAACATTCAAAAACAAAACAGAGAACAAGTTCATATGTAAGTGACAAAAAGGCACCATTTTTTACTTTAAAATTAGGACAAAAGAAACTCACTTTTTGATGATTTTGGCACTAAGACAACGGTCATGTCTGCATTGTTAGGTGGGAGTTGAAGACGCAATGGGAAAAGCTTCCCATTCAGAGGACTACGAGTACAAACTATAACGTCTTCCACATTGCTCTCTTCTTTCAATCTTATAGTCAACTCTTCAACACCATTTCCTTTGAAAGTAAACGAACTTACCTCAACAGAATCATCTTCAACATCCCCTTCATCATCAGCCACATGGTAGTATATCACTCTCCCTTCCGATTTCGGTGGCGATCCAATCGCCACTGAATCCGTTGACTGTCATACACACAAAAAAAAACATATCAGTTTTTGCCCATTTTTGAAAACATAAGCTAAGACTAATCCTTGTGTTTGGGTATCCAGATTTGCCTTAATTTTGAAAACATAAGCTAATATCATAGTGAAATTGCTGTCAAAACTCAGTTTGGGGCCAACGTCAAAGATAATGAAGATCTAGGGCCTATATGACACTATATCTATAGTTTTTGGGGCTAAATACATCGTTTTTTTCCAGTTTAATTGGAATCAAAGTTTGGATAGAAAAGTCTTCACCTCTTGTCTGAAGAAACGGTTAGATCTTGAAGGAGATCCAGGAGCAAAATCAAGAGAATCAGAATGATGAAG
>CM071718.1:13698696-13715419 GCA_036630335.1 Physaria fendleri | reverse complement strand
CCCCGGCCCCCCCCCCCCCCCCGCTTCGAAAATACTATAAGAATCCGGAAATTGAGTATTCCAGTTAGTATTTATCAAGAATCGATCAAGCTTTTTACATATATTACCCGCTTCCTGTCTGTTACTCCAAGTGTACAGGGGTCCATGATATCTTAAATCCACCAAATTCCCCTCCTTAATGACTTCCTGAAAATCCCTCATACCAGAATAACTAGCTACTGGCAATGATCTTGAATGTTCTTCAATCCTTAAAACTTCATTAAAGTCCCCACATATAACCCATGGATTTTTTTTTGATAATGGGAGACCTCATATGATCCAGCAAATCACTCCATAACTCTTTCCTTCCCTCCTCTTGATTAAGTGCATAAACAAAGGAGCATATAAAATTTTCTCGTCCCTGAATAGAAACAGAAACTGTAACTACCTGCGAGCTCTTAAACATTGGAGTTACTACTATTCCTTCCTTCCACATGATCCAAATTCTACCCAAAGCGTGATGTTCATGGTTCGTTAACACTGACCAATTCGGACATACTCTCCGGTGAATAGAATCCTTATTCTCTTCTTTTATTTTTGTTTCTAAAAAACAACCAAAGTCTTCTTTATTATTCTTTAACCAACTACTCACTACTATATGCTTTTCCTTCTTATTCAACCCCCTAATGTTCCAAAAAAACATTGGAATTATGGTTTTTTCGGCTTCCTGCCCCTACCTCGTCCTCCCCCTACACCTTGTTTTTCGGCTTCCTGCCCCTACCTCGTCCTCCCCCTACACCTTGAACCCCTTCTTTTCTCTTTGTTTTAACATTAGGGCGTCCCCTTAGAACTCTGTCATTATACTTCTCATAATCTGAGTCATTCTCCATTGTATCCCCTTCTTCTTCATCTTGAGAATTTTCACCTTTTGAGACCATCATATCCATTTCTTCATTTGACTCCGCTAAAACTTCATATCTTGAAGGAGATAAAGGAAGTTTAAACTCTACCTCAGTACCTTCCTTCCCTTTCACACTTTTCCTTTGCGGCACAGAATTCCACTCACTCTCTTTATCCTGGTTATGTACTAGCATCTTTATAGGGCTCCCCTCAATTTGTTTGAGACAACTTCCTTGTGGAATTATTTCCATTGTACTAGCTATCTTATTTTGCAATTCCAGTCTTTCTTGATGTAAAGGAGAAGAGATAACTTGTCTTAATCCTTCTTTAACTGCCTTCAACTCATCTAGAGCATTCAAATCCGTGGATATTTTGTTCCCCAAAATTTTCTGAGTGGAACCTGAATCCTTCTCTTCCTGTAACACCTCCTGTGTGTTAGTATTTGAGTTCAACTTATACTCTTGTCCACCAATAGGTCCCACTTCTACAGACCGTTCCTCCCTTATTCCCATAGTACATTGAGTGTCAACTAAACTTGGAATCTTTCCCTGCTGGATCTTATTTCCTTGATCTGTTGTCAAACCCCCATTTTTCCTTGCCTCAGTTGTCTCCTCCTCAGACCTACCCTTTGTCTTATTCTCATTTCCCTTTTCCTCTCTCGTCAATTCCTTCCCTTGACACTCCTCCGTACCATGTCCCCATTTATAACACTGATTACATCTTCTCGGCACCCATGGGTACAAAAATTCAACAGTAAAATACTCTCCCGAAGGTAGTTTAAACTTGTGGTGCTTTGGCATTTGCGAATTTATATCAGCTTCCACTAGTATTTTTCCTTCATTAAACTTGATACACTGGATTGTTTCAGGGTGTAACCTTCTAGGTTTCCCTATTACCTTTGCCATATGGCTAAGGCCATTCCAGTGAAACATCTCTTTTGGCACATTCTTAATAGTTACCCATATCGGAACCACTTTCACCTCAAGCTCCCTTAACTCCTCAATGGGAGCCCATTTTGCCAGTATCATCGGAAGCCCTTCGATGCTCCACATACCTCTTTTAAGGATCCTTCCTCTAGTGTTTTTATCCTGTATTCTGAACTTGACCAAAGTGTCATTAACATAGTAGACTTCAATCCTCATATTCCTATTTCCCAGAGTCCAGATTTTATTCACTGTAAGGAAGATTTGACTTATTGAAGGAGCCTTACTTGGGAACTTACCAACCAACAATTCACTCCATAATGGCTTCCCATCGGATACCATCTTCTCAGGGATAATACCTATGTTTTCCCCTTCCTCATTTGTCACCACCATTGGGAAATCCATATTCCATGTGCCTACAACCGCAGAGAAAGTTTGTTTATCCATCTTATTATTCCCAGAAGAATTTTCACCAGGACACGCAGCTCCCTGGTGAGTTTGAACATCCGCCAACTCGAGAGTATCAGAAGACCCGCCTCTCTTCTGAGATAAATCCTTCTGAGAACCAGAGTTCTGTTTCCTTAATCTCGAATCTCCCAGCGATGGCCATTGATCCATCACCTTCAGATCCGACATAGTAAATGGATTTTGAGACTAGAGATCAGGGATCTTCCTTAGTAAACCCCTCAACCCCTCCTTTTATTCCTGAACGAACCAACACACCTCACCACACAAACTCCGATTCAAAATACCCAACCCAAAAACCAGACCCAAATCAAACAGATGACGATCTCACAGAGAAGAAGATCAAATAAACTCAGAAACCAAACATCCAGAGATTCGAAGCCGAAATCCAAACGCAGAAACACAGATCTTACCGGAAACAATGAAAAATCACTGAATCGGAAGAATTGAGAATCTCCGCCGTGGAAAACACCGTGAACCACCGTAAACAGACGACCCAACCCGCAACGCCGGAAATCGCCCTCTAGAGAGGAAAATTTTGATTTCGAAATTTTCCTGTATTTCGATTTATATACATCTTCATTATTTCAAACTAATCGAGGAAATTAGTTTTCGTCTCATATTCAATTTATTTAACACTTTATTTGAAAAGTCCATGTAAAACTTCAACATATTAGTACAACGTTTTTGCAACATAACTTCAATTTTTTTGTGTGACATAAACTCAAATTTTGCAATGAATATTTCTCTAACCATATTGTGAAAACAATGATAATTCATAAACGTCAAGATATATTTCTAGTGAAATGTTACAATATTTTACAACTTCAACTCAAAGAAATTATACACTACTGCAAATTCAAATTTTTTAGTAGTTAATATGTTTGGATTTTATAGCTATAGAACGGTTTCTTGTTATTGCGTAATGTTTGTTGTAGTAACTGTTTGGATTTTATAGCTATAGAACGGTTTCTTGTTATTGCGTAATGTTTGTTGTAGTAACAATAAGAAATGTGGTAATTTAATAACTCTAAAAGATCTAAACATGAATGATCCATTAATATGTATCATCTCATATATTATACGAAAACATGAATGATACAACTAAGATCTTTAACTCATTTAATCGCAATTTTGTAAACCTTTTTTTTTATCATAATTTTATAAAATAATTTCTCCAACGTTTTAGTCATCATTTTTGTTAATTTTTGTAATTTAAAAAGTATCAAAGGTAGTGAAATCTTACCTTCCAGTCACCAACCACTGCCGTCAAGCACCTAAGAAAGTTGCATTAGTCTAATACTGCTACTAGAGAAAATTGTAAACCCTCTTTAATTACGTCACAATATGGCAACAGCACTGCAACATTTGGGAATATTAGAAGTTTAGAACTCCTCACCTAGTGGAAGCCTCGTTGCTGCTAGTAGGCCTGGGCTGCGGGTCAGCCCGCCCCGCCCCGCATAAAAGCCCGCGGGCTTTACTTATTAGCTAAATTCGCTAAAGATCTTCCTTTGTATTCTGGCACTATAGATGTATCGGTCCCACCTTGGCTTCGTCCATCTTTGGATCAAACTCTCTGATTTTCTTTTAAGGTTTTAATAATATTTGGGTTTGGGGAAAAAAAAAAAAAAAAAAAAACTTCGTTATCATCATTTTTGTTATTTATTTATTTATTTAAAAAGTATCAAAGGTAGTGAAATCTTACCTTCCAGTCACCAACCACTGCCGTCAAGCACCTAAGAAAGTTGCATTAGTCTAATACTACTCTTGACCCCCAAAAAGAAACCTACTCCATCTGTTTTAATTTATAAGGGATGTATTAGTTGTGTGTTTTAACTAGTTTTCATTCAATTATAACGTAGTATTACAATAATCATTAATTAGAAGTTACCTTAAAACTCTAAAATCCCTTATAATTTAAAACAAATAAAAAATGTTAAAACCTCTTATAAACTGAAACGGAAGGACTAATACTACCAAACATTCTTTAACCGCGTCACAATATGGTAACAACACTGTAACAATTGTGAATATCAGAACTCCTCACCTAGTGGAAGCTTCGGTGCTGCTAGCAGCTACCACTCAAGCAATCTAGCAGATTGGATTTATCTGTACAAATTACAACACCTTGGCAGTTTATTTCTTTAAGGTGATGAAGCAGATTAGCAGATTGGATTTATCTGTACAAATTACAACACCTTGGCAGTTTATTTCTTTAAGGTGATGAAACACATTTTTTTTTTTAATGATCTTAAATATAAACATGTAATTCAAGGAGATATTTAAACTAAGTTCTAAAATTCATTCTTTTTATGATATAAATACTTATACTATGATACACAAGAGAAGATTCTAACTTCAACTTTAACTTGTTGATATCCTTTGAGAGCATTGGATGAAATAAAAACAAGAGAGAGAGTTTCCTTTGAATATCTTCACTGTTTTATATTCATATGTTTGTGTTATCTTTTACTTTTAAGTTACATAGGTTTATATAGTTATAAATTTTCCTTAAACAATTACAAAATATTCACAATATCTTTGTAGTCTTTGTGCATGTATTAACATGATCTGTGAAGATGAAAGCATGTCTACACATACTTTGAGTATATTTATTCACTTTTTGCATTCTTTCACTTTTACTCTTTACTTTGGATTGCATTCTTGGTTCTTCTATAACTTCGGAATGCATACTTCAACATTATCTACATAAGTTCGATTCGTTTAACGACACAATTTAAATCTCTATGAATTTGATTTTACAATATATACAAAATAATAAAAAAATATTTTGTGAGATTATCATTTAGTCAAATAAATCATGAATATTAAAAAAATCGAAAAACATGGACTCGTATTTTTTGTATATATTTATATATTTGTTTTCGACAAAAAAAATATTTATATATTTGTATTTTTTGGCGAGAAAAAAATGAATTTAAAGTTTAACAATTAGAAAAAAAAAAAGGAAGTCCAGTTTTTTCGAAAAACATAGATTTCATTTATTTGGTAAGAAAATAATATATTCACATTATTTAAATATAAATTCATCTTTTCAAAAAAAAAATTATTATGATATGATTATAATAATATCATACTTGTCATTATTGTCATTATGATGTCGTAATTGTTTTTTTCACCAATAAATCTCACCTATCAACCCAAAAAATCTAACTTATTTTATCTGTTAATTCACTATATTATAATTCATTTAATTTGCTTAAAAAATCATTTAATTTATTAACTCATTACGATCTAAATAGTAAAATCGGTATATTGATAAGCTGTATGGATTGAATCTATCCATTGACCAATTTTGACACTCCTAAGTCCTAACTAGCGGTGATATGTATTTAAATGTGCTCTTATTGACGAATAAGTTAAATGTATGTAGTCTTCCTTTGACGCCTGACCGATAAAAAATGTAGTATATAACCGATCGTCATGGTGTTTAAATATATCATGAACTCTAAACAAAATATTTGAGTTACTAAATAATCAACAGTAATATGAAAAAATGAAAAATAGAATTATGTTTTGAAAATATGTATCCCTTTTAATGCAATTTTTTTTTCTTTTTTTTAAGAATATGGACACCGGTCTTTGCCGGTTTCGTCCTACCCTTTAAACCAGCTGTGTACAATACTACATATTTGTAAAATGTTTAATACTCTGTATCATGTATTAGACCTAAATAACGAGGAGACGTGAAAGAGAAAAGAGTATGATAGATCATAGCACAACACAAAAGCAATAAAAATATATATTAATTAACACAATACTTATCAACAAATACACTACGACCCTTTAAAAAAAATTCCACTAAACTACAATCAAATACTTTAAACATGCACGAGAGTGAGCTGTATCTTGAAAATTCATATAAATTACATAAAAACTTTTGACTCATAATACTACATATTTGTAAAATGTTTAATACTCTGTATCATGTATTAGACCTAAATAACGAGGAGACGTGAAAGAGAAAAGAGTATGATAGATCATAGCACAACACAAAAGCAATAAAAATATATATTAATTAACACAATACTTATCAACAAATACACTACGACCCTTTAAAAAAAATTCCACTAAACTACAATCAAATACTTTAAACATGCACGAGAGTGAGCTGTATCTTGAAAATTCATATAAATTACATAAAAACTTTTGACTCATAAAATTTAAATACTACATATTTGTAAAATGTTTAATACTCTGTATCATGTATTAGACCTAAATAACGAGGAGACGTGAAAGAGAAAAGAGTATGATAGATCATAGCACAACACAAAAGCAATAAAAATATATATTAATTAACACAATACTTATCAACAAATACACTACGACCCTTTAAAAAAAATTCCACTAAACTACAATCAAATACTTTAAACATGCACGAGAGTGAGCTGTATCTTGAAAATTCATATAAATTACATAAAAACTTTTGACTCATAAAATTTAAATACATAGATGTTGAAAAAGTATACAAAAGTAGAATGACAATCAAGTAGATAGATATCAAGAATCATAACATATAAAAACATATGGAAATTAACCATCATATATGCCCATCATTTTCACAAACCCACACATACATACTTATTAACTTTAATATTAACCATCATATATGCCCATCATTTTCACAAACCCACACATACATACTTATTAACTTTAATAACATAAAATAATAACCAATCTTTCTTTCTTCTCTCTCTCTTTGGTATAATTGAAGTAGAGATATTGGAGGGTTTGTGAGAGATGGCAGAGATAAACAAACAAAACAATAAATTGGAACAGCAAGAGGAGGTTAGTAGGGATTTGGCTGAAGAAGAAAGTGTTGACTTGAGAGGGAGACCTTCCAACCCTAACAAGCATGGTGGAATGAGAGCTGCTCTCTTTGTTCTTGGTAATCTATCTCTTTTCCCTATAGATTATACATAATTTCAGAAAGAAAACTATTTAGCTGATTTTTAGTGTTTAAAAAAAAAAAAAACATATTCAATGTTAACGATTTGTTTGAAGCCTTAGATGGATCTTCTAGTTTTTCTTTTTGTCTTGGTCCATAAAAACTCGAACTTATCCTAAATTTGGTCCCACTAACAATAATTCTATATTCAATGAACCTTGCTAAATGTTTGATTTATGTTATTGCTAATTGATTTGTTTTTATTCTATTTTTTTAAAAGGATTACAAGCGTTTGAGATAATGGGGATAGCAGCAGTAGGAAACAACCTTATAACTTATGTTATAAACGAAATGCATTACCCTTTGTCTAAAGCTGCCAATATTGTCACCAAAACAACCTTATAACTTATGTTATAAACGAAATGCATTACCCTTTGTCTAAAGCTGCCAATATTGTCACCAACTTTGTCGGCACCATCTTTATCTTCGCCCTTCTCGGCGGCCACCAAAGTGTAACCCACTAATAGACCAAACATGTGAAGAAGCCAAAGGTTTCAAGGCAATGATCTTTTTCATGGCACTCTACTTAGTGGCTTTAGGAAGTGGCTGCGTCAAACCAAACATGATAGCTCATGGTGCGGACCAGTTCTCTCAATCGGATCCTAAACAATCTAAAAGACTCTGCGTCAAACCAAACATGATAGCTCATGGTGCGGACCAGTTCTCTCAATCGGATCCTAAACAATCTAAAAGACTCTCTTCTTATTTCAATGCTGCATATTTCGCCTTTTCAATTGGAGAGCTTATCGCATTAACTCTTCTTGTTTGGGTTCAAACTCATTCGGGTATGGATATTGGGTTCGGAGTCTCTGCTGCAGCCATGACTTTAGGTCTCATTAGTCTAGTCTCTGGTACTATGTATTTTCGAAACAAACGTCCACGTCGAAGCATATTCACTCCTATTGCCCAAGTAAGTTTATGTTGTCTTTTTAATATTCTTACAGGATAAAAAGAAAATAACATATATATGTGTGATGACGTTGGGTCTTTTACATAAAGGATATTCCATTACATGTAAACTTTAAGAAATTGAGAAATTGATTCAATAATCAATAAGAAATAATATACATTTTAAAAACAAATAATGATCAATATTTATGATAACTTAGAATATATATTTAGATAATCCGTAGCTAGCTATCTTTACTTCTTAAAGTTTGATAAGATTATTAATATTTACTTTAGAAAATCATTCTCTTGGTTTCACCAACCAAAATATTGACTTCTAAGATAAATCTATGTCAAAAACCAATCATACTTAGGTATTTTTTTCCAATTTATTGTCTGCATGCGTAAGTTGGACCCGTGAGCATATTTTATATGGATAAATTTAAGACCAACCACACATATAAACAATAGAGTTGACTTCTAATCAAACTTTTAAAATAAGTTATGATGAAATTTTAGTAATAATAACACTTTGTATATAGTCGTAAAAGTAAGAACACTTTCCTTATTTTGCGCTATTGTTGACCCCGTTATTTCTTTATTTTTATTTTATTTTTATAAATCCCTTATTATTGCCATTTCAATAGAATGTTTTGTTCAAATCTTACTGTTTAACTTTTATAAATTTCTGAAATTTAATTACACATATGTTATAGTAGTCGTATAAGGGTTCTTACATTTCACAGATTTTGAAAATTTGACATACTTTTTTATAAGAAATAAATTTTCACATGTGGACAAATTCATATATGCCAAAGAAAATTTCGACCCACTTAGCTTTTTTATTTAGAGAACTGTATTCAAAGGTGAGGAGGGATTGTGGTCACGTGTGTGGAAAAGACAATACTAAAACTACAGTTTGGTCCAATGCTGACTCATATGAAAAGAGAGAAGCTGAAGTAAAAACATTATAATTGTGATGTCCACTTCTATAGTCATTTTACAATATGAAGTGGTGGTCTCTGTATTTCAGGTTTTTGTGGCTGCCATATTAAAAAGAAAGCTTGTGTCACCCTCTGACCCTAGAATGCTTCATGGGTCACACCTTGTCTCTAACGACGTCGTACCTTCCTCCACTTTACCACACACTTCTCGTCTCAGGTAATAAGTCACACATTTAACTCATTTCACTTTTTGGTCGTTCAGATTTCATCATTTATAGATATATAGAAATATACGTGTAATATCTCTTTTTAAAAATAAAACTATAATTTAAAATGTCTGAGTTAAATTCATTTATAAAGAACTATTAGATCTTCTATTACAACGAAATAAAAACTGACGATTACATTTGAATTTTTGGGCAGTTTCTTGGACAAGGCATGCATAAAAAACAATGAAATAAACACAAAGGAGAGTCCATGGAAGCTATGCACAGTAACACAAGTGGAACAAGTAAAAACCCTAATCTCACACAAAGGAGAGTCCATGGAAGCTATGCACAGTAACACAAGTGGAACAAGTAAAAACCCTAATCTCGCTTGCCCCAATCTTCGCAAGCACCATAGTCTTCAACACCATCTTAGCTCAGCTCCAAACGTTTTCAGTCCAACAAGGAAGTTCCATGAACACTAGTCTCTCAAATTCCTTCCACATCCCTCCTGCTTCACTCCAAGCCATCCCTTACATAATGCTCATATTCCTCGTCCCTCTCTACGACTCTCTCTTAGTCCCTTTTGCTCGTAAACTCACAGGACATAACTCAGGCATCCCTCCATTGATTCGAATTGGAATTGGACTCTTTCTCTCCATTTTCTCTATGGTTTCAGCTGCCTTGCTCGAGAAGAAACGTAGAGATTCTTCAGTTCTTGATGGTAGAATCTTGAGTATCTTTTGGATCACACCACAGTTCTTGATCTTTGGACTGTCTGAGATGTTTACAGCCGTTGGATTGATTGAGTTCTTTTACAAGCAATCTGCAAAAGGCATGGAATCATTCTTAATGGCCTTGACTTATTGTTCATATTCCTTTGGGTTCTACTTCAGCTCGGTGCTCGTTTCTGTTGTAAACAAGATCAGTTCTACTTCGGTTAACTCTAAAGGATGGCTTGGGGAGAATGATTTGAACAAGGACAGGCTTGATCTGTTTTATTGGCTTTTAGCAGTGCTTAGTCTCTTGAACTTTGTTAGCTATCTCTTTTGGTCTCGTTGGAACATTAAGTCTTCGAGAAGCAACAACAGTACTAATGTGGTGGGAGATGAGAACATATAGCTTCATGCATAAAATGTACAATATTAATATAACATTATAACATGCCACTCCGGGCATATAGCTAAATATGAATAAGTTGTTGTATTAATCCTTTGATTTCGTAGTCTCACTTCTTGTACTCTTTTTTAATAATTTAAGTCAATATGGCCGCTACTTTTTGTTTGGTATATATGATTTGTTTCATGCCAAATATATATTAATAAAATAACTAAAAATAAATCAAAATTAGAGGAATCAAGAAAAGAGAAAAGAAAAACGGTGTTGTTTAGCTAAAATCTTTTGTTGCAAATTTTAAAAGAATAAAACTGGAAAAAAAAAACGTACAATTCAACACATGCAATTTCAGAGATACCCAGGGAGGATAATAAGACAATATCATACTAATATATCTTGATATTTCTCATAGAAATTAATTTGTATGTTATTCATAAAATATTGAATTATCCATTCTATATTTATGTTGTTTTTTTTTTTGGGAACTCCACATTTATGTATTATTAGGGTTAGACACAAGTAATTGATATTTGCTAGGATTACCTTGTACTCGGTTTGAAAAGGCAAGAACTCGTCCCGTTCAAGTCATATAACAAGTCAGCTTCTGTTGTTACTTGCAAAATAGGTAATAAGTAAAAGTCGGAAAAAATCATTATTTATCGTGTTAATTGTACTTGCTACACATTAATTGTTTTCTGTTATTTGCATAAAAATACTCTTTACCCGTAAAACATATTCATTATTCATAAAAATATTACTTGATATCTAAGTATATATTTATTACATGAAAATATTTTTGTTATCGGCAATCCATAAAAAAATTTGATATCTATTAAAAATAAAATAAAATATAAAAAGATGAGTAGTCGCAAGCCTTGGAATTTTAGGCAAATACTTGTTTGGATGGGTACTTGTTTCCACAAGTCAAGTATTAAGTGGAAAATCTTCATTACCTTTTTCTTTTTGTCAAGGAAAATCTTCATTACCTATCAAGCTAAAATAAGTAACAAGTCGGAAAAAAAAATGCAACTAATTGTGCCCACCCCTATTAATATGTACTATGAAACATTTTAACAATATAATTACTTTTTCCCTGTTATGTTCATAAAATTTCATTGAAAATGTAGAATAAAAGGTTATCATATTTTATTTTGTCAATATATATATATATAGGTTTACCATTCTTTATGGGGCAAATTATCAGCTCTAACTTTTGTCTTGATTTTGGATCCACAATTTTGGAATCACGATTACTCAAGGGTTTTTTTGGTAATTTCATCTCATCAAAAGAAAAAAGAACGTACATACTATTTTTTTTAAAGGTTTTCAAAAAATGGTATACCCCGTAATTAACTCTTCTTTAAGCTGAGTTTCAGTCTTTGTGAAATCTTATAGTTTTTTTTTTTTCTAAATCACGGTATTCATTGAAGATATTTTAGTTGAATATTAATTTTCTAAGGGTTTGTTTTCTTATTTATTATTTGTCTTTGTTTCCTTGGTGTGTAGAGCTAGAAGGTACTTTAAAGAGAGACATATTTATAATGAACCGTTATAATTATCTAAATCAATAATTTAAGGTCATTTTTTTGATATGACCGTTATAATTATCTAAATCAATAATTTAAGGTCATTTTTTTGATATGAACACGGGGTGAGTGACATGTTTGTGTGTAGTTTAAAAAACCATAGAATGCGAAAATATAAGGTATTAAAATATTCGAGGATATATAAATCGTACTTTTTTTTTGTCATGAATATAAATCATACTATTTCTTGACAAGAAAAATAAAATACTAAATACTTTTTTTTTGTCATGAATATAAATCATACTATTTCTTGACAAGAAAAATAAAATACTAAACATACTATTTTTTGGAAGATAAAAATAAGAGACTATACATAGATGAATGGGAGGAGACTCCAATATTCAGAGATTAATAGTGAAACACTGAAACTGAATGGAGATGAACCAAACAAAAGAAAAGCTCGAATGTTCTGTACTGAAATTTATGAGAATTATTGTCACAGTACACAAACAGGAAACACAACACCAACATGTTTCTTTACCACAAAAGTTATCTCTGTAAATTAGAAAAAGAGGAACACGATGAAAAGTGAAAGATTTGTAATTTTCCTCAATGATGTTTTTTAATATAGACACAATCTAATGGTAAGAAACATGTTTGGAACATGTTTGGTGTTAAAGATTGTCTCGTCCTTTCTTTACTCACCATGTATTAATAGTTTCTTTATATTCAACTTAACTTTACTCAATAATGTTCAAAATGTTGCATCAATTTGTCTCCCATTTGAATGGCATTAGTACAATCTTCCACCCAACACAGTTACTTCAACTACAGAGTTAGTACAAGAAGTGGGTTTCATAATTTGTGATGCTTTTTATCAACACAGTTACTTCAACTACAGAGTTAGTACAAGAAGTGGGTTTCATAATTTGTGATGCTTTTTATTATTGAGTTTCTGAAGTGCGATTGTCTTACTATTTGTAAGTTCTTATATATTTACTGTTTAAGCCTATTCAATATAGTGGATACCTCATCTTTAAACTATGTCAGTAAAGATATAGTGTTGTTATTTTTCATTTTTTTATTTTTTAGTTTTGTTTAAAGGGGTTTTTTTCGCAAAGAAATAACATCATTATTTAATACTTAGATTCGATTACAATTTCCACGTTTAATTTAATGGTGTTTTCAAACCAAAAATTGAACTGGTAAAAAACTACTCGAGGAACAATACAACAAATTTAATGGTGTTTTCAAACCAAAAATTGAACTGGTAAAAAACTACTCGAGGAACAATACAACACTAAAAGTAAAAAGATAGATCTTCAAGAGGTATGACGCGATGCGCGTTCAGCATCCGGAACCGGTGACTCGGGAGACCATGGAGAAGATGCGAGAGCAGCTGATGGTACAGCTAGAGGAGAAGAATAAGATACAGTTGGAGTCGATGAAAGCCAAGCTGGCCAAGCAGATGGAAGACGACATGGCACGGAAGATGGAAGCATATTTTAGAAACTTCCAAAGTCGTGGAGGTAATCTGAATTTGTAGATATTGGTTTATATATTTCTTTTGTTGTAGTATTCGTATACTAGACGTATTCCGATCTTTACAGCTTTCTGTTATTTTATAAAATGTATTTTCTTTTTAAAAATATTTAATTACGATTATTTCATTTTCAATTTTTTTTCTTCTATTTCGCTAATTGTGACCAAATAGCGACCGAAGCTGAATTTTTTTATTTCAAATTTACGGGATTTAATCGCATTAGCGACCAACTAATTAGCGACCACATATGTTTCGCAATTTGGTCGAAAAACGTTGGTCGCATTTTGGTCGAAAAACGTTGGTCGCATTTTGGTCGAAAACTTACCGACTAATTACCGACTATATGTCTGTCGATTTGTTTGGTCGCAATTTAGTCGGAAAATGTTGGTCGCATTTTGGTCGAAAAGTTACCGACTAATAACCGACTATATATCTGTCGATATATTTGGTCGTAATTTGGTCGGTAATTACCAACAACTTAGCGACCATATATCTGTCGATTTGTTTGGTCGCAATTTGGTTGGTCGCAATTTGGTCGGTAATTACCAACAACTTAGCGACCATATATCTGTCGATTTGTTTGGTCGCAATTTGGAATTTGGTCGGTAATTACCAACAACTTAGCGACCATATATCTGTCGATTTGTTTGGTCGCAATTTGGTTGGAAATAATTTGGTCGCTATTTAGTCGATAATTACCAACCAAATTGCAACTACTCCACAATTTCCGACCGCGTGTAACCCACCATCGTTTTGGTCGGTATTGGCAAATACCGACCAAATACCGACCAATTCGGCTGTGGCTAATTGCTCTATTTCTAGTAGTGTATGTAGTCCAAGTGCTTGACAATAGAGGTCTTTTGCTTGTCGAAGGTTGACCATGGTTGACCATGATAATGCATCTTTGAAAAATCCAACAAAGGTTCTCATGAATGCTGTTTAAATGTTAGTATCATTCAACAAAAGAAAACTACAGAAGAAATTTTAGAGGAAAATGAAAATGTAGGTTTTGATCAAACTGTTGCGTCAAAAGTTTGATATAAACTAGCTAGGTATGGATATATATTAGCTAATAATTTTTTTTTTTTTTTTGTATGAATGTTAAACTTTATTCAACAAAAAAATTGAAATAGCGTTTGAAAATGCAATAAGAGTCTGCCGTGATGCAAACCAGATGATCATACTATATGCGTAACGATTGTCTTCAATTGCTCGGATTGCATTGATGTTGTTCTTGATTGTTTTGTCTATAATCATATGATTTTCTGATTGTAATTCTGTATTTTCGTCTATTGAAACTTCTTCTTTACTACGGTTTGATTGTAGATAAATGTAAGGATTGCTCTATCTATATTCGAAGGTTTATGTCAAACTGAACGTTTAACCCATCTGTTGTGCCCTAGATTATTGACAAAAATAAGTGCTAGTGTTGACTTTGAGATTATTTTTCCACTGAATGTTTTGTATACTTGTTATATCCTCTCTTTGTCAATTTGATTACGTTACAAAATGATAATATTATGTGCATATCATAGGCCTTTTGAATTTCGGAGTGAAAAAGATGGTAGGTTGTTGAAGATTTTTAATGGGCTTGTACTGGGCCTCAAAATGATATGTTGTTTGAAAAGCTTGAAATAAATTTATATTGTTATTTCAACTATTTTAATGCCGGCCAGATAATAAACCAGATTTGATGAAGATGGCTGTGATGAATTAGACATCTACTTGACTAGAAACAAAAATAGTCACAAACTTTTGATGTGTTGTCTGTGTAGAAGAGCAACAACTCTAATCTACTTGACTAGAAACAAAAATAGTCACAAACTTTTGATGTGTTGTCTGTGTAGAAGAGCAACAACTCTAAACTCTCCATCTTGTCTCATCTTGCAAAAAATGTTGTTCTTGCAATCCAATAGGTTATCTTTTGTGGGTTAAGAATCTGTGTTCAATATAAGTGGCCGAATATTAAATACATATACACATAGTTTGATATTTTATATGGTTGATGTTTTGATGTGCACGCAGTAATGGCTAAAGTGTTGATACAAAGCCGAATCTGAAAATTTTAAACCATTATCAACCCGACCTCTTAGAACCATTATCAATCCGAAATTTTAAACCATTATCAACCCGACCTCTTAGAACCATTATCAATCCGCCTACTCCAGTAATGGTTGGCGATCTCATGAACTCTCAATGAACATATTGGAATTATGATCTTTTAGAAAACTAATTCTATCTTGAAGATGTGTAAGATTTGTAGTACTACTGAAAAATATATGTTAAATTGGCACTATAATAAAGATGGGATCTACACTACACTACATAGCCTGATCAGTCTATTGGTTTAGCCACCCACCAACCTAACCATTATCCTATCCTTCCACCAGGCAACCTCAATCTCAAAAATATGTCGTAGTAGACTAAGACATCCTTGAAACTTAGTAAACACTTTCATCCGCTACCCTGTGGAACAGTGCTTAAATGTCGGTATATCACCCAAAATGATCATTGCCATCGGTGTTGTTATATCTATCATATTTTCTTTGGTTGCAATTATGCTAAATCAATTCGGAAGTTCCATCAGTGTTGTTATAATCATTAGATATTTATCATATTTTCTTTGGCTGCAATTATGCTAAATCAATTCAGAAGTTCCATCGGTGTTGTTATAATCATAAGATATCTATCATATATTTTTTTGGCTGCAAATTATGCTAAATCAATTGGGAGAACTTCCGGCTTACCTAATACTACTATTCTATTTAATGGCACACCTAGTCTAGAGGAAAAATTAAAGGCTTTTCAAAGCTTATAGAATTTTCATAAGGTAAAAGACAAATTCATCTTTAGTTATATCGATTGAATTATCTGTTTTTTTTTTTTTTTGAACTAAGGATATATTTTAGAAAAAATTAAAAGGAATATCACAAATGGGGAAAAATTAAAAAGAATACCACATTTGTGTTTGATATCACAAATTTCAACCGTTAGATTATGTTGGATTAGTGTGGACACACCAAATTCAATGGTTGAGATTTGTGGTATGGTATTGTAGGTAATATGGTGGGTTAAAGTGGTATAATAAGAAAATTTTCCTATATTTTATCTATTTTAGTAAATTTGTAAATAAATATTTAATGCTCTTCTAATGCATTTTATAGTTGAAGTTTACAGTTTCATAGCTTCGTGCTTTACGAGCTAAAAAGCTTATCCAATCAAAAAAAAAGAAAGCATGGTTAAGCATGGTGCAATTCACTTAAT
>CM071718.1:13686295-13698674 GCA_036630335.1 Physaria fendleri | reverse complement strand
AAAAAAAAAAAAAAAAAAAAACTAAAATATTAAGAGAAGACCAGAAAAAGAGGCAAGCCATTGCCCAAAGGGTTCGTGTCGGCTTCAACCTAACATTGACGTTGTCTGTATACACCTTTACATACACGCTTTTATTTTCTTCTTCTTCTTTCCTGCATTATTTTTTGGTTGGGTTTTATTCAACATTAATGTCCAGTTTCTAATATCCTCTAGATTTTCACTTACCCTATCAAAATTTTCTCATCGTCTGGGTTTTTTGTTTGAACCCTAGCTCGCTTTTGTTTGTTTGGATCCAGAACTTGAAATAAAGGTTTGATTTTGATTTGTGTTCTCTTCATTTAGCTGTTGGATACTTGTATTCTTCTCATAGATTTGATTCTATCACATAATTTTAGTGGATACTTGTATTCTTCTCATAGATTTGATTCTATCACATAATTTTAGGTTCTGAGTTGAGATCTTGTTATTTTTAGACATGGTTTTAGCAATAGTTTGGTGTTGCATAGTGTGAAGTTCTTAGTACTGAAATCTGCTCATTTTTAGTATGTTTTTGAGCAGGTTCTTGTCTTGCTTTTCCTTTTTTTTTTTCACCTCTTTGTTTCAGTGACTATTAGATTTCTCTTCAAATTGGGTAATAAAATTTGAGAATCTGAGTTGTTTGGTGTGCTTTAGATGTAGAACAAAGCAATTACAGAAATGGCCCACATTTTGTCTGTAAATTTATGAAAGGATTTTAAATGTTTCTACATAATGACATCTATCAGAGTTTTGTTTGTCTAAATTAGAGGAGGATAGGTCCATCTTCTTTTCTCTTTCACAAAGACATTTCAATCTTATTGTTTTCTCTTCTTTGTTTTTGCCCAGGTCAGTTTATCGAAGCTAATTGGATTTGAAATGGCAGCTAGCAATCTTTCGTCTGGAAAAACTGGAGGTTTGTTGATCATATTTGTGTGTTATACCATTCTGTCAAGTGTGTTTGCTATTTTCTTCTGTGAATCCGCTTTCTAAGCATGTTTGGGGATTCTGCTTAACTTGGAAGGTTTGATTAAGAAGTGGATAAGAGTTTAAAAGCCTTGGAGCAATTTAATTGCAACCATGTCTTGTTTTTGAGATACATTTTGCGTCCCATAACCAGTTTTTTTTCTTTGTAGGGGTTTTAAATGATGCTCTATGTAGGGAGCTATGGCATGCCTGCGCTGGTCCTCTTGTGACCTTACCTCGTGAAGGGGAACGAGTTTATTACTTCCCTGAAGGTCACATGGAGCAGGTATTCTGGTTTTTGGTTGAATCACTTTGTTTTGTGATAAACCGTATCAAGCTCCATTGCTAAAGCCAGTTATGTTTAACTGGGTTGTTCTAAATTTGTGTCATATCGACACTTAAAGTTGTCTTGTTGATACTTTCTAGCTTAAAATAGAATCACAGAAGCGTTTTGTTCTATATAAGAGATAAAAATGGACTGCCTGTTTTTACTTCATATGATTAATCACAGAAGCGTTTTGTTCTATATAAGAGATAAAAATGGACTGCCTGTTTTTACTTCATATGATTAATCTTTTTTTTTGGGTCATCTTATCTGATTATCACATTTATGCATTTAATTGGTCACTATCTATGCAGCTAGCAGCATCAATGCACCAAGGTTTGGAGCAAAAGATGCCTTCCTTCAATCTGCCATCTAAGATTCTCTGTAAGGTGATCAACATCCAGCGCAAGGTAGGCTGAATACCATGATAATTTCCTACTTTTTCTTCATCAAATGTATTGGCTAAATAATTTTATACATTGTGCTTCACTTTACGAGCTCAGGCAGAGCCCGAGACTGATGAAGTATATGCACAAATAACCTTATTGCCAGAACTGGATGTAAGTAAATTTGATGTGTGGTGTTTTACAAAAGACTAGTAAAAAAAATTTCTGTTCCTGATTTTGTTGAAACTATTGTATTTGGTTATCAGCAAAGCGAACCCATCAGTCCAGATACCTCTGTTCAAGAACCTGAAAAGTGCATTGTGCATTCATTTTGCAAGACACTAACTGCTTCAGACACAAGCACACATGGTGGATTCTCTGTGCTACGGAGACATGCAGATGATTGTCTTCCACCCTTGGTCAGGCTCTTTTGGTGTTCTTATTGCTTTTTGGAAACACCTTTAACTGCCTGTTTTTGTAATACTTCGGACAGAAGCGTTTTGTTCTATATAAGAGATAAAAATGGACTGCCTGTTTTTACTTCATATGATTAATCTTTTTTTTTGGGTCATCTTATCTGATTATCACATTTATGCATTTAATTGGTCACTATCTATGCAGCTAGCAGCATCAATGCACCAAGGTTTGGAGCAAAAGATGCCTTCCTTCAATCTGCCATCTAAGATTCTCTGTAAGGTGATCAACATCCAGCGCAAGGTAGGCTGAATACCATGATAATTTCCTACTTTTTCTTCATCAAATGTATTGGCTAAATAATTTTATACATTGTGCTTCACTTTACGAGCTCAGGCAGAGCCCGAGACTGATGAAGTATATGCACAAATAACCTTATTGCCAGAACTGGATGTAAGTAAATTTGATGTGTGGTGTTTTACAAAAGACTAGTAAAAAAAATTTCTGTTCCTGATTTTGTTGAAACTATTGTATTTGGTTATCAGCAAAGCGAACCCATCAGTCCAGATACCTCTGTTCAAGAACCTGAAAAGTGCATTGTGCATTCATTTTGCAAGACACTAACTGCTTCAGACACAAGCACACATGGTGGATTCTCTGTGCTACGGAGACATGCAGATGATTGTCTTCCACCCTTGGTCAGGCTCTTTTGGTGTTCTTATTGCTTTTTGGAAACACCTTTAACTGCCTGTTTTTGTAATACTTCGGACAGAAGCGTTTTGTTCTATATAAGAGATAAAAATGGACTGCCTGTTTTTACTTCATATGATTAATCGTTTTTTTTGGGTCATCTTATCTGATTATCACATTTATGCATTTAATTGGTCCCTATCTATGCAGCTAGCAGCATCAATGCACCAAGGTTTGGAGCAAAAGATGCCTTCCTTCAATCTGCCATCTAAGATTCTCTGTAAGGTGATCAACATCCAGCGCAAGGTAGGCTGAATACCATGATAATTTCCTACTTTTTCTTCATCAAATTTATTGGCTAAATAATTTTATACATTGTGCTTCACTTTACGAGCTCAGGCAGAGCCCGAGACTGATGAAGTATATGCACAAATAACCTTATTGCCAGAACTGGATGTAAGTAAATTTGATGTGTGGTGTTTTACAAAAGACTAGTAAAAAAATTTTTCTGTTCCTGACTTTGTTGAAACTATTGTATTTGGTTATCAGCAAAGCGAACCCATCAGTCCAGATACCTCTGTTCAAGAACCTGAAAAGTGCATTGTGCATTCATTTTGCAAGACACTAACTGCTTCAGACACAAGCACACATGGTGGATTCTCTGTGCTACGGAGACATGCAGATGATTGTCTTCCACCCTTGGTAAGGCTCTTTTGGTGTTCTTATTGCTTTTTGGAAACACCTTTAACTGCCTGTTTTTGTAATACTTCGGAGGCTCTTTTGGTGTTCTTATTGCTTTTTGGAAACACCTTTAACTGCCTGTTTTTGTAATACTTCGGTTTCTCTTCTGTAGGATATGTCCCAACAACCACCGTGGCAAGAATTGGTTGCAACTGACTTGCACAATAATGAATGGCATTTTAGGCACATTTTTAGAGGTTAATACACTTGGTACCTTATTATGAGATAGTCTTTAAATTTGGTCCCTTAACCCCAATTCTATTGCTGCTGTGAAACCTCATAAGATTTACATAATTTGTTTCATGTTTGTTAAGTATCATGATTCATGAGGTTGTGGTTGCAGGCCAACCAAGGCGCCATTTATTAACAACTGGATGGAGTGTTTTTGTTAGCTCGAAGAAACTAGTGGCTGGTGATGCTTTCATATTCTTAAGGCAAGTTCGCCACTACATTTCTCTGGATATTATTTCTTACATAAATAGCTGGGCATGTGACATAGTATTGTTTTCCAGAGGTGAGAATGAAGAGCTCCGGGTTGGTGTTAGGCGGCACATGAGACAACAGACGAGTATCCCGTCGTCTGTCATTTCAAGTCATAGCATGCACATTGGAGTCCTTGCGACTGCAGCTCATGCCATTACAACAGGAACAATCTTTTCGGTTTTCTACAAGCCAAGGTCCAGCCTTTCTTACTTTAGTTTGATTGATTCATTGACTAGTAACAAAATCTTTAAAACAGTTCCTGCGTTGGACTGTCAGCTTAATATAGAAAACATTTGTAGCCGCTCTGGAACAGACACACCAGCCATTTTTTTCTAACATCTATTCTTTTTCAAATATGCATCTTATGCTTTTGAGCTACTGTTTCTTCATCAGATTGAAAATCCAGGCTCACATATCTTCTATTATCAGGACAAGTAGGTCAGAGTTCATTGTTAGCGTCAATAGGTATCTTGAAGCTAAGACCCAGAAGCTGTCTGTAGGCCTGCGTTTCAAGATGAAATTTGAGGGGGAAGAAGCTCCCGAGAAAAGGTATCACATCTACTATCTTGCTTTCTTTTTGCTGATAAATCTGAATGCGATATAACTTAGAGAAAAGGTATCACATCTACTATCTTGCTTTCTTTTTGCTGATAAATCTGAATGCGATATAACTTAAAGTCTTTCTCTTTTCTTTCATTTTTAATGTGTTTTAACAATGCAGGTTCAGTGGCACAATAGTTGGCGTTCAGGAAAACAAATCTTCTGTCTGGAATGATTCCGAATGGAGATCACTAAAGGTTAGAATTTTCTACTGTTAAACATGGCAGTGGAGCAAGTTGTGGATTTGTATTTCTTTAGTTTAATGAATAAAGTGATGCATTGTAATATCCTTGTTGGCAATCCGATAATTCTTCAGGTTCAATGGGACGAGCCCTCATCTGTGTTTCGTCCTGAAAGAGTTTCACCATGGGAACTTGAGCCATTAGTTGCAAATAATACCCCTTCTTCACAACCTCAGCCTCCACAAAGGAACAAACGACCAAGACCTCCTGGTTTGCCTTCACCAACCACTGGTCCATTTGCTCCCGGTATCCATCTCTTTTGAAATGTTCTTCTTTGTGGCTGTTTTTCCTTTTTTTACTGATTCTCTCTTTAGTTACTCCAGTTGGTGTTTGGAAATCCCCGGCAGACACTCCTTCCTTTCCTTTTTTTACTGATTCTCTCTTTAGTTACTCCAGTTGGTGTTTGGAAATCCCCGGCAGACACTCCTTCCTCGGTGCCATTATTCCCCCCTCCTGCCAAAGCTGCTACATTTGTTCATAGTGGGAACAAATCATTTGGAGCATCCATTGGATCAGCGTTTTCCCCATGCCATGCAGAAAGTCCAGCTGATTCCTTTGCTCCAGCTTTTAACAATGAAAGTACTGGAAAGAAACAAAATAATGGAAACGTCTGCAGGCTTTTTGGGTTTGAGCTAGTTGAGAATGTTAATGTGGATCAATGTTTTTCTGCTGCCTCTGTGTCTGATGCTATTGCTGTAGATCAGCCTGTACCATCCAACGAGTTTGACTCTGGTCAGCAATCCGAGCCGTTAAACATCAACCAATCTGATATTCCTTCGGAGAGTAGTGACCCCGAGAAATCCTCTTTGAGGTCTCCTCAAGAATCACAAAGTAGACAAATACGTAGCTGCACAAAGGTGATTATTGTCAGGGCTATCAGAATCTTGACAGTTACCTCATCTTGCTTTGGACTAAAAGATTGTTTTTTGGTATTTTGTTTTAGGTGCACATGCAAGGCAGTGTAGTAGGGAGAGCTGTTGATTTGACAAAGTCAGAGTGCTACGAAGATCTATATAAAAAGCTGGAAGAGATGTTTGAAATAAAGGGTGAACTATTAGAATCTAACAAAAAATGGCAAGTTGTTTACACCGATGATGAAGATGACATGATGATGGTTGGTGATGATCCATGGAAGTAAGTATATATTATACTCGTCTAATACTCAAATTTGTCTCAAGAAACAGAGCTTTGTTGACAATTGTAAAGCATCATCATCTACTGTAATGTGTCCTTTTCTCTTCTGGTTTGTGATGCAGTGAGTTCCGTGGGATAGTGAGAAAGATATTCATCTACACACCAGAGGAAGTGAAGAAACTTTCACCCAAGAACAAACTCACACTCAATGAAAGGATGCAGCCCAAAAATGATGTAGAGGAAAATGGGAACATACAGGGCATTAAATTTCCTCTTAAGAATAAATGATGGTACAAACAAAATTCTCTGCTGCAAAAACATCACAAGTAGAGAGAAGCTGCGAATACAATATCTCTTTTGATCTTGGAAGCAGCTTCTTCTAACTTGGCTTCAAGCTGCGTTTCACCTATAGATTTTGCAGCTACTATGAGTTGTTGCAGTATTTCCTCCATTCTCCTTATCGCTCTGATCAAGCTCCCTTCGAAAACACGAGCAATCTCCATGACCTCATAGAATTTGGATCCTTTTGCCCAAGCATACACTGCCTCCATTATATCTGGTCTGAACGATTGTACAAAACTCTCCACATCTATTTCGACCTGTCGAATTGCCATAAAAAGACAGAAACTTATGGACCAAAGCTTCTTCATGGCGGAGAGTTTTCTTAGGGAAAGAAATCAAGAATGTATTGGTGAAATTACCTTGCAGTCAAGCTGAAGTTGAGCAACACGCCTGGCTGTGTCTTGTAACTGCAAGAAGAGCAAGTCGAGTTCTTCTCTGGGTTTAGCGCCGTCAGGGAGTCTCTCTCGCCACACAAAGCAAGAGAGGAGAGAAACCAACTCCTCCACCTTTGCTTCCTTGAAGATACCACTGAACATTAGCTCTGTTAATGTCAATTCTTCTGCACTACTGATTTCACATGCAACCTTCCCCTTCAACTCCACGACATTCTCACTAGTGATGTATCTGCGTTTCATAGAATAATTAATAAAAATAAAGCTAATAATAGACTTATCAATTGAACGTTGCACCCCAAAACATTAAAGAGAGCAAAAGAGATTGAGAAATGATTGAGACGTGGTTTCATAAGAATATCTCATATATAAATTTAGCATATATTTACCCTAGCCTTCGTAAAACACGCTTTCTGGCCTTGAGTTCATCCTTAAATGCTAATGCTGTTGATGATCTGACAGTTTTCTTAAGTGACTTGATCTTGGCTGTTAGCTCTTCCTTCATGTGTAGAACTTTGAGCTTCTCTGTTATGAGGGGAGATTTCGCAATTTTGTGTTTTTTAAATAGGTTCTCCAGAGCCTCCAGTCGACGAACTGTCTTTTTGTAAGAGCTGCTCTTAATCTAATGAAGTGAAAGTTATAGTTATCTCTTGTGACAAATGAAATATAACAGAAGCAGAAAAATACTATACCTTCATATCAACTTCAGGATCGAGGGGTATTCCATCAGGATGTCTAGACAGTAACTCAGAAACCTTCTTCAGAGCATTCTCCCGAGCTTCCAATGGTACAAGATCTTTTGGTATATTCATGATGGCACTGCTTAAACTTTTAATCTATCGACGATGATAAATAAAAACAATAAGATCATCAATAGCAGAATCAAGGAGGATGAGCCGCACAAAAAAGACTACAAAGACAAGAAAAGCAAAATAAACAGATCAGTCATGATACCTGAGATAAAGGAACAGACACCACAACAGGTTCACCGCGTTCCTTAATTGGAACGGCCTTAACTTTCTTTTTACCAACTCCATCTTTGCCAACTATACATCTAGTCAATACATCTACGGTGTAGTTTGCATCCTCTGGTCTTCTATTATCATCATCTGAATGAATTAATCATGTTGAGACAGAATCATCACACTGTTTGAAGGGGACTAAATACCATGAAACCGAAAAACAATTTTCAGAATTCTAACCTTCAGATAAGCTTTTGACTTTGTTGAATTTCATTATTACTCCCCAAGTATCCTGGTCTTCAATGCTGAATGATTGTGGCTCTTCATCATCATTTGTGCAATCTAGACAAACAGCTCTGTTTGGCAGTAAAAAAGGTAGGCAGTACTTTGGAGCGAAGACAATTTCACGTATATCCTTCTTCAGACTCTTATATTGCAAAATAAGGTTATAGTAATTTTTTAAGCTTTCTTCTTCTTCAATCACCATAGAGTCTCTCTCTTCTTCAAGGGATTTTATTTGCTTCTGCAAAGGCCAGACCAGAATCAGATTATTTGGATAAAGAGAAGATTATTCAATCAAGAAATCTACATTTATCATTATGCAGCCGCACCTCTAGATCAGGTATAGCACGGTCAGCTTGAAACTGAAAGAATGAATTGCGGAGAAGATTCTCAGGATCACCTTCTTCACACCGCAACTGATTTAGAAGCATGTTATAGCTCAAATGGAAGGCACTGATAGAAAATGGACAAAAAAAGTCTAGATTAATGAATCTTTCTCGAAGTCTACCGCTCTTAAAGGAGAACTATCAATCAGGTTAATGTAGAGAGAGCGTAATAATAAAAGACATGGACAGCAGCCTCAACATCCAAGGTTTTCTAGACAACCTGATCAACCGGTTAAGCACAATCACGGAGATGGGAGATGCTCACCTTCGGACAGGACTTCAAGAATGGTTCCCAAGAGAAAATCACTCAACCTTAAAGACGCTTAGGCAGACTACTCTTTTTCCTTCACCTTGGTGTTTTCCCACAAGGGTTTTCCAAGGTTAGGTTTTATCGAGGCAAACACCTCCCAAGCGCATTAGTCAATTCTATTTCTAGTATCGATGTTCAGTTCATTTTTAATTTCTCAAACAATGTCTAAAACGATTTTTTTGTTTCATGAATGAAATTTAACATTCATACCAAAAAATAACTATCAATCAGGTTAATCAATTTCTTTCTTATGGATTACGTATATCCAATACTTACAATGTACCTGTTCAAAGAATCAGCACTTCCTTTAAGCATTGATTTGGCAACAGCGGGTTCCATCTTCTCATCAACCATGAGGATACAGATACCTCGTTTGTCGATACCTCGACGTCCCGCACGACCACTCATCTGTATATATTCTCCACTTGATAGCCACCGGAACTTGTCTCCATCAAACTTACGTACATTTGTAAAAACAACCGTCTTTGCCGGCATATTCAATCCAATACTAAATGTTTCTGTTGCAAACAAACACTAAAAGAAAGTACTTCGAGCTTAAATGGTAATGACAAATTGAGACACAATACAAAAGCGGAAACACTTAAGTCTGTGATGTATGCCAAACAGAGTAAAGGCAAAATCATAAAATTATATACCAACTGGAAACCAGATTGAGAAAGTAGCAAAATTTGAGAATATGGAAATTTTAGGTCTAAAGCTTCATCTACCTTAATAAGACCTTCTTGAAATAATATCTCAATTACTTCTTTCAAAATTGGAAGCAGTCCCGAGTGGTGAACGCCTATACCCCGTTTTAAAATGGGCAGAATATTTGACACCTGCAACCATGAGCCCTGAATTATGTCACTTTCCCCGCCGAATAAATATATATATATATATATATATATATATATAACAAGTCAGATCCCCAAAAAAAAAAAAAAAAAAAAAAAGCTTTATCTAATCATATTGCTTTCATTCAGTATCGATCAATTCCATCTGTAATTACAGACTCGGTTCACCGAGATGTCAATTAATAAAGATATTATGAGTTTAAAAAAAAAAAAAAAGAGCGTTAATGATGCTTGCCTGAGGTAGCTTCTTATCATCATCTGAAAGCATATCAATTGCACTTGTAAATATTGTCTCCACAGCATCTTTCTCATCATCGCTGTTTAAATCCAGTTTAGACATCTATGGAACAAACAGACAAGCATTATAGGCATGTTTCAACAGCAAAGGCCATGGAACACAGTCAATGAACTTCATATTTTACAATACACCGTAAAACAAGACAGACCACAGAGTCACTGCAAGGATCAGGTAAAACACACTATAAAAATCATAAAACAATTTTTTGACCAGTATTGCTGCAATGTAAAACAGACTTTCAAGATTAGATGAAGAAACTTTTTAATTCGGTGGTGGGAACAGTATACTATAGATATATCTTGTATCAAGTGATAACTTCTTTTGCAACCTAACTCCTACAACCAATCCTAAGATACACATGCATTTGACCTTTTTATGTTACTAATTCTATTTAATCTTGGTCAATAAAAATTTCTAGTTTGTGAAAGAAATATAAACACACATGAACTCATATAATAATAACCAATATATGTTCCAAAACTTCACATAAGACAACAGGAGCTATGACATTCACTTCAATCCCATAACATCTTAAAAGGGATAAGCTGATACCAAGCATAAGAAGACCGACAAAAAGAAAGACCTAAGTTTTTGGACCATTTCTTATTTTCAGCAGACACAAATTCAGATTCCTATTTGGCTATTAGTTCCAAACAAAAGAACATACCACAAAATGAGATCAAAGTCTCACACGACAAGGGTTGTCTAGGGAATTTGAAAAAAGAATAAAAATATTTGTTGGTAAATACTCTGCATTGCAAGTGACCAGACAAACAAAAGAAGATGAAACTAACCTGCATTGCAAGTGCCTCACACTCCTTTTTACTGAAACTGAACAAAATCACGGGATCATATTGGCGTTGGATTATCATTTTCACCAGTTTGAAAATATCACTTTCCTCACCAAGTTTTCCAACCACCAATCCCTTTTGAGACTTTCCATTATCTCTTTTCTTGTCACCCGCATTGACCGGAACCAGCGCGTTCAGAGATTTCTGGAAGCTATCCTCATGAAATTTAGCCTTCTCGTCCACAACCAAGTAAAGTCCATTACCTCCAGCAGGAAAGACATAGTGCTGAAGCGGAGTGGGTCGATAATCAGTGTAAACAATGTGGCAAGGTTGTTGGTGAACCTGCAATACAAATTCTATAATCACATCTCTGGAGCAATCACACCAACTAACATTTTCAGTTTCATTTCTTCTAAATAGGTTGTTTACTATATCTACTCAAAGAAACACTATATATATGGAACATCCATCGCATCCTGCCAAGACATGCTTCTATTTCCCCCAAAATAAATTAAAGATATGAAATCACAACTACAGGTTGATATAAGAATGTGTCATAAATAGTACATATTGTACCAATCCATTCACCCAAGAGAGGTAAAACGGTAGAAAGATTTAATTACCTTTGCAACCCAATCCGCAAACTCCTTGGCATTGGGCACAGTTGCAGATAGAAACACAAAACGAGAATTCTTTGGAGCCATTACAATACTTTCCTCCCAAACTACACCTCTTTCACTATCTCTCATGTAATGTACCTCGTCAAAAACAATCCAGGCAACCTCCCGCATAATCTCTGACCCTTTGTACTGCATGCTACGCAAGATCTCTGTGGTCATGACCTGAAACAAAGAACAAAAAAACTAAGAACAGATAGCAAATAAAGCAATTTCTTAGACAGCATAAAACAGTAGTAAAGATACTTACCAGGCAAGAGGCATTGGGATCAATTGTTACATCCCCAGTCATCAAACCAACATCAGAAAATTCTTCTTTAAAATCTCTATATTTTTGATTGCTGAGTGCTTTTATAGGGGAAGTGTAAATAACCCTCTGGTTTTCTTTCAGAGACATGGCAATAGCATAGGATGCCACAACAGTTTTACCAGCAGATGTATGAGCTGAAACCTGAACATAAACCATACACTTCAGTTTTCTTATTTCCTTGTACATTCAGTTACTAACTGGAAAAGACAGTAATTCCCCTGATGCTAATAATATAACTCATTGCGAAGTTAACAGCTTGAAACAAAGATGTAAACTTTACAGACTGATTAACCGATTCAATAACAAAGATACAAACTCAGTATTGCATAATCATAGCACATAGAAGCGAATTATGGAGCTTGAAATCAATTTAAGTACCATGACTGACTCGCCATTATCGAGACACTTGATAGCTTCAGACTGGAAGGAGTCAAGGGTAAAAGGGAAATCTTTAGCTGGTGGCTTATTGTGAACGGAGGGAGCAAAAGGCACGTAATTTTCAGGGAATGAAACATCGTGAACACAGCCCACAAGCTCTTCGTTGATGAACTGGGTGGAATCTTCTTCTCTCTGAACCTTTTGCGGCGGAGCAAAATCAGAAGATTCCTCCACAGATTTTCTCTTCACCGAACCCATGGGATAACGATGTGTGTAGTGTAGTTACTTCTCCGCCAACTAACTGGTGGGTTTCACAAACGAAGAGAAGACGAAAGAATACTTCTTTCTCCCGACGGGTGATTTAGGGCTTCAGGGACCCTTCTCTTAGCATTTTTTTTTAA
>CM071718.1:13629732-13643991 GCA_036630335.1 Physaria fendleri | reverse complement strand
TCTATATCAAAAAATTAAATTAATAATTTAATAACAATAATTAATTACTATATTTAGCTAATTACTAAATTAATAACGAAAATTATTTATTATAAATTAATTATGTCATTCACATGTATATTCATAGCAATTAAATAATTACTATATCGAGTTAAAAAAATAAAAATAAAAATAATTTCTATATTTAGATATTAATTATTAAATTAATTAAATCGTTTAAATATTTAGCATATTTAACTAATTACTTAAATAATTATATATATATTATTTAAGAAGCGAAAAAGTTTAGTTCTCGTCGTCAGAATCGCTCTCACGAAACATATTTACGAACATACCATTATAATAATCTCCTATATATTATTTGAGAAACAAAAAGATTTAATTGTCGTTGTCATAATCACTCTCACGAACCATATTTACGAATATGTCATTATATTAAAAATATATATATATATATTATATTTAACAAAAATATTATAACTTAAAAATAAAAGATAAACATTAACATATATATATATATATTATATTTAACAAAAATATTATAACTTAAAAATTAAAGATAAACATTAACATTTTATTTAATCTAATAAGTAAAACCATAAAAAATCTAACAATAACTAAATTCGGATAAAAATAATAATTATTATCGCTGCTATTAATATATTAGAAAAATATTATATAATTTTTGTACTTTGTGTTTAAATTATATATATTTTAAAATTACTTAATACTGCACATAGCGGAAAATTATCTAGTACAGTACCTAATCCAAAAGAACGGAAACACAAGTTGCCAATCAAACCAAACCGACGATCGATTCGGGTTTTCTCGGTCCTGAACCGTATAATACCCAAGCCTACTCGCTCTGTTCCCTCTGTTGCTCAAAAGCTTTTGGCTATATTGGATTTAAGGCCATCTCTCTTTCTTCAGCTTCTTTTCAAACTATTCGTATCTGAAAGAGAGAGAGATAAGAGAGAAACAGAGATCCAAATCAGAAGCAATATCTTTTGTCTCATCTCTGAAGATTCGTTTCCCTTTTCTCCGGCAAACTCACGGCGGCTCTTCGTTATCGGTTTCTATGTAAGGTTTATTTTCTTCTGAAGGAACGAAGAAGTTCGTTTTTTTTTTCTTAATCTCAGGAGAAGATGATCCGCTCTCTATATGGTTTGAATATAATCAAAATCTCCTTCTCTTTTTTGAGTTTTGTTTCGTATTGAGATAGATCTAGTTTGTGTTTGCTGTTACGAGGGTTAAGTTTTGAATTTGTGATTTTCGAAGTTCGATTATTTTCAGGGGAACTGAGTTTGGTTTGGTCCCGTGAAGCTTGAATATTTGGTTTTGTTAAAGATTAAGAGATGAAGAGGGTTAGAGAAGATGTTTACGTTGAAGCACAGATACGAGGACCTACTGTTTCTTCTCGAGGAGAATCGTAAGCTCTCTCTCTCAATTCAAAAATCTTATTGTTTTGGTTTGTCTTTGTATTCAATTTCTCTTTCTGATTATGTTTTTCTTGTGGGGATTTGAATATTCATGTTCTTTTTTTTTTTGTTTGTAGGCTTAGGTAAGTTTATGAATTTGATTTTTTTTTTTTTTTTTTTTTTTTTTTTTTTTTTTTTTTTTTTTTTTTTGACGTAAATTTGTTTTAATGTATGTTTGTGTAGTGCAGAAATTCTTGGCCTTTAAAGATTGATGAAGGAGGAAATTAATTTTGTTTATTTAGGTTGAGTTGAGTTTCCTCTTTGAGGTGTAGAATTGTTCTTGGGTTAGTTACCTTATTGGCTATAGAAAATAGTTGTAGTTTTAAAAGGGAAATTGGAACGAAAAGGAGCTTAATGTATGTTTGCTTAAATGCAGAAATGGTAGGCCTTTGACGATTGGTGGTGGGGGAGCTATGGCAGGGCTAACAACAGGTGATGCTTTGACGTATCTCAAAGCTGTGAAGGATATGTTTCAAGACAACAAAGAGAAATATGAGACTTTCCTTGGAATCATGAAGGACTTCAAAGCTCAGAGGTAAATGTCTTCTTCTCTCTTCTGTTTTTGTGTTCTTCTTGTATCTTGAAATGTTCTAATTTCTTTGTCGTCTCATGTTGGTTGTAGAGTTGACACTAATGGAGTCATCGCAAGAGTTAAAGATTTATTCAAGGGCTATAACGACTTGCTTTTGGGTTTTAATACCTTCTTGCCAAAGGGGTACAAAATAACCCTTCAGCCCGAGGATGTGAAACCTAAGAAGCCAGCCTTCTTGCCAAAGGGGTACAAAATAACCCTTCAGCCCGAGGATGTGAAACCTAAGAAGCCAGTGGACTTCCGAGTAGCTATTGAATATGTGGCCAAAATCAAGGTATATGTACCATTTTTTCTGATGTAGTAAATCAGATACCAATGTAGTTATGATCTAACATCACTGGAGATTTGTTCCTCCAGGCGCGATTTGGAGGTGATGACCGTGCATATAAAAAATTCCTAGACATCTTAAACATGTATAGAAAGGAAAACAAGTCCATCAATGAGGTCTATCAAGAGGTATATTTGCAGTAAATTTACATAGTGTTGATTTGCTCTGTTTCTGTGACACACTTTTTGTATATAGCCAGATTTTATGTGATCTTTTGTTCTGATTATCGCCTATCTACAGGTTACTCTGTTGTTCCAGGACCATGAAGATCTGCTTGGGGAGTTTGCTCATTTCTTACCTGAGTGTCCAGGATCAGATTCGCTTAATAACCCACTTCTAGGAAGGAACACAATATCACATGATATAAATTCTCCGTTTCCTGCTATGCATCCAAAGCATTTTGAGAAGGTTTCTCTTTAATTATTCTCATATCTTTCAAAGCGTAGTTGATAATGTTTCTAATTGGTGTTTGTTGTTGAAAGCCTGCATTTTTTAGTCATGCATGCTCAGTATGAAAAGTATTAGAATCTTTTCTTTAGTTATGCTAAGAGTGAGAAATTAAGAGCAAGATAAATAGAGGTATTAAGACACCGTTAACAGCAAATAGATAACATAATATATGTATAGGAAACTTGATGGTTCAGAGTTCTAGTGAGATTTTAATACGGACTCTTTTCTGGCACAGAAAACAAAATTACGGAGCAGGTATGATGATTATACTGAAAACTCTGATCAACGAGAAGATGGTGACGAGAACCTTGTGGCTTGCCCTGCTGGTAATTCTCTGGGAAGTGAGTATTTGAATCACCTGTGGCTTTTTTTTTGTTTTTATTTCTTTCATTTTTTATTATTGTGGCTTGGCTCACCTGCTGAGAACTCTATAATCACAAGGAAATGTCTATCATTTTTCAGTGATTTTTGATGTAAGTATACATCATGACAATATGTTATCTTTTATACTCTGTTCATTGTCAATTTGGCTCTATTTATGGACTGGTCAGTAGTTGCCTGGTGCTAAGGTCCAACTATGTTAATAATTTCATAATCGCTTGCTAATCAAGGTCAATGGCCAGGATATTTGAAGGCACAGGACTCCGAGAGGATTCACGATTTTGAAAATAACGGTGGTCAGGAAAGAGATCCCGAAAATGATAGAACTAAAGACTTTGGTCAAAGAAATGTATTGTCTGCCAACGGTCATATGGCGAAGGCTATAAACGAACTGGATCTTTCTGACTGCGTACAATGTACACCAAGTTATCGTCTCCTGCCAAATGATGTGAGTGCCTCTTAAACCTTAATGATATTATCTATCATATTTCAATATAGTGTCACATTCTTTTTGCTCTGATATCATACGGTTGGGTTTCTCTTGTGTAGTATCCCATTCAGATTCCAAGCTACAGAAACTCACTAGGTGAAAAGGTACTTAATGATCATTGGGTATCTGTCACGTCTGGAAGTGAGGATTACTCATTCAAACACATGCGCAAAAACCAGTATGAAGAAAGCTTGTTTCGATGCGAGGATGATAGGTAAGACGTCTATGGCGTAAGGGTCCTTTATTTCTTTCCATGTCTCGATTAGGAGTCTTTTGATAACATTGGTGAGTTCATGATTGTTTTCTATTAGGTTCATTCATCCCTTTTATTTTAACTAAGTTGTCTGAAACTTCGGTGGGTAATATTGTAGGGTTTATTTTATGAGTATGACTATATAATTCCCATAAAAAAATCTACTTCCATCTGATCTATTAACTAACTGCTATGGTTTCAGGTTTGAGTTGGATATGTTGTTAGAGTCTGTGAATGCAGCCATTAAACGTGTGGAAAATCTTCTGGAAAAGATCAACAACAACACAATCTCTATCGAGACACCAATTTGTATTAAAGATCACTTATCAGGCAAGTAGTTATCTGAGCAAATCTGGCTGTGCTATATATATATGTTTCGTTATTCTTTTATTTGGGCTAATGAATTTATATGTGGCTATTTAATAGTGCTAAACCTAAGATGCATTGAGCGGTTATATGGGGATTATGGACTTGATGTCATGGATTTTTTAAAGAAGAATGCTCATATCGCCTTACCGGTAATACTAACACGCTTGAAGCAGAAACAAGAAGAATGGGCTAGATGTCGCTTTGATTTCAGTAAAGTATGGGCTGAAGTGTATGCTAAAAATCATCACAAATCACTAGATCATCGCAGTTTCTATTTTAAGCAGCAAGACTCCAAGAATTTGAGCACAAAAGGTATGTTTTTCTTGCTCCAACCTAATTTAGACTTGGCTGCACTTGAAGCTGTATAAGATTTTAGGAATATGTCATATCAGCAATTTATTTTTCTACATGGAGAGAGCGTAATATAAAGGCATCATGATAGTTTGGAAAGAAAAATGATGAAACGAAGTGAATGTCTTGTATCATGTAAGTGGAAATTTGCATCGACTATAAGGTTGGTTATTATGTCCAAAATGTAGGTTTAGTGGCGGAAATTAAAGATATCAGTGAGAGAAAGCATAAAAAAGACCTGCTTCGTGCCATTGCTGTTGGAACTAAGCCCTCTTTCGCCCCAGATGTGGAGTTCAGTTATTCAGATATCCAAGTTCATTCTGACCTGTATCAACTAATCAAGTATTACTGTGAAGAAATATGTGCTACTGAACAGTCGGATAAAGTAATGAAGCTGTGGGTAACCTTTTTGGAGCCCATGTTTGGCGTTCCTTCTAGATTTCAAACTAATGAGACAGAAAAAGATGTTGCAAAGATCGAAGAAAACCAAGAGCACCGTGATGCATGTGAGACAGGGAAGGACAACACCTGTGACGGCTCTCTTGCCTCAAACCTTAAACATATAATACCTCCCAATACTCCAGACAAAGAAAACCCAACAGTAAAAGGAAGCTCTTTTGTACAAGATATCCCTGTCGGTGCACGAGAAACCAGTCAGCAGGATAAGTTGCATGATGGTGCAGCTATGACTAATGAGGTAACTGGGTTGTCTTTCTTTTCTCTTGCCTTTGTTCTTGAGCCAGGGCCGTATACCCTTTCAACTGATTTAATATAGTAAAAAGTGTTGATATATCGAACTGGTAGTGGTAGAGCGTATTTAATTGGGGGAAATAAATGAAAGTTGCTCTCCTTAAGCACCATAGACAAAAAGTTCAAAGTTTATTTCATTATGTTACTTGAGAAAGATATTTCTCTATGTGAAACAAAGCGATATTTCTCTAATGGTTGTTTATGGCTCTACAGGATAGACAGCCTTCCAAACTGGTGACGCCCAGAAATGATTTGATAATGGAGGGTATAGAGAATCGTAGTAAGGTTGGTGATGCATCAATGGGAGGGCATAAGGTTGAGCGAGAAGAAGGTGAATTATCTCCAAGTGAAAGTTTCGAGCAAGACAATTTTGAGGCTTATAAAGAGAATGACCTTGAGCCTGTGCATAAACTGCCAGACAATGAAAGAAGTAAGAAAGACCAAGAACACAAAGAAGGTGCATATGGTACCCAAGCTGGAGCAAGGAGCAATGTCTTCCCTACAGATGATGAAAATAAAATTACTCGAAAGTTATCAGAAGCGGATGAAAATGCCACTAAAGTTATTGTGTCAGCAAGATTTGGTAGCCAAGTTTCTTCGGATGAAGAGCATAAAGGAGCTACGAACTGTGACCGTCGTGATAGTGTGGCTGAGATTGAAAATGAGGCTGGAGGGATCCTTAATTCCAACGAGGGTGAAGATGGATCTTTTTCTACATTTTCCCAACGGTATCTGCAACCTGTAAAGCCCCTTGCAAAGCATGTGTCTGGCACACTGCAAGCAAGTGAATGTGACTCCAGGAATGATTCTCGAGTTTTCTATGGGAATGATGCATTTTATGTGCTGTTTAGGCTTCATCAAGTAAGTACTAGAACAATGGTCTCATTGTTCCTCAACTGTCAGTTTTACTCAGCTCAAGCCGCTAATTCTGCTGATTTTCCAGATGTTGTACGAGAGAATACAATCAGCGAAGATACATTCAGAGAGGAAATGGAAAGCTCCAGATAGCACATCTACTGATTCTTATACCAGGTGATTTATTTTTTTAAAGATTATTGGTATTTTTTAATTGAAAATGTATTTTTTTCTAACTGATATTCGGAAGCATAGGTTCATGGATGCCCTTTATAATTTACTTGACGGCTCTAGCGACAATACAAAGTTTGAAGATGAATGCCGAGCTATTATTGGAGCACAATCTTACGTTCTCTTTACTTTGGACAAGCTAGTTCAAAAGTTTGTTAAGCATGTAAGCTTCTATTTTACAGTGTTAATGTCTTGATTCTGCTTCTGTTCCCTCTCCTTTGTTTTGCGCTAATCATTGAAGTGGCTTGTACATGCTTCAGCTTCACGCAGTTGCAGCTGATGACACAGACACCAAGCTTCTGCAACTATATGCATATGAGAACTACAGAAAACCAGAGAGATTCATTGATATAGTGTACCATGAAAATGCTCAAGCCCTTCTCCATGAGGCAAACATATACAGGATTGAATATGTATGCTTCTCATGATCTGTGTAGATACCTATTTATATGTTCTCACATACTAATCTCCCCCTTGCGAATTTCTGTACAGTCATCTACCCAAACCCGTCTCTCAATTCAACTTATGAACGGTGGGAATGATCAGCCTGAATTTACAGCTGTAACCATGGAACCAGGTTTTGCTAATTATCTGCAGAATGACTTTCTTTTATCTGTCCCTGAAGAGGATAAGCCTGGACTACTTCTGAAGAGGTGATAAGATCACAACATGTTTTCTTCAGTCTTTGGTTTTGCAAGTGCAGTCAGTAATCATCTTAGCATATTCATTTTCAGGAACAAAGTGAAATTAATCGGTCAAGATGAATCTTCAGGGGTTTCTTATGCATTGAAGGGACTGAAAATTATTAATGAGATTGAATGTAAGATTGCTTGCAGTTCTTCAAAGGTAAAAACTGTTACTATGAAACAATCACATTCATAATCTTTTCTGTTTTCTTCATGTGTATACGATTAATGAGAGTTGAAAATTGTCACATTAGGTCAAATATGAACCAAACACAGCAGATCTTTTGTATAGAAGAAAGCAGAAGAAAGCAAAACAAACTTCTGGTAGCTTCGAATCCTCGAGACAGAGAAGAATATCGCTTTTTAACAAAAGTCTTAACCGTAGACGTGTTGCGTTGCCTTAATTCAAGAATGTAAGTCACTCTCTTCTTTGGCTTAATCCTTGCAGATTAGCCTTTATCCGTCTGGTGATCAGTGTAAATTAAATATAGTTGTGGTCTGTAGTTTGTGCAGGTGTGAGGTTCTTGTCTGAGATATGCAAGCATCAGTAGTGGTAGACACTAGAGAGTAGAGACCAAACTTTCTTTGACAAGAGTCACACGGCAACCTTAGTTGCGTCTGAAGCCGCCATTTTTGGTGTATAGTGTTGAGAATATATATAAGGATGATGCTAAACGAGTGACTTTTTTAATTCATTTAATTGACCAAAACATTGAATATTTACTTCTAATGTTATGTTTTCATTATCGGTGTTCAATTGGGTTAAACTAAATGGAATCGAACGGTCAAAGATTTAAAATTTAGGGGTTAAAGCTCGATATCGCTATAATCGAGGGATTATTTTGATATTTTCGAAAAATAAAGATATTATCGACCTCGAAAACAATTGGACCGGACGGGACCGGACCTGAATAGTCCGATTTAATTAAACCGAAATTTTATCTTTTCAGATTTTTGTTCTGATCGCAAATCTGCTTTGCACTCTCTCTCATTTTGTTGCTACTGCGCGAAGATTCGCCGGAAAAAATCACTAAGCGGTGGAGAATGGCTTTATCACGGCTCTCATTACGATCCAACGGCATCACACGTCCCTTATCCGCTGCCTTCAGCCGTCTAATCTCAACGGACACAACACCGATAACGATCGAGACTTCACTTCCTTTCACAGCTCACCTATGTGATCCACCGTCACGCTCCGTCGAATCATCGAGTCAAGAGCTGCTCACGTTCTTCCGAACAATGGCGTTGATGCGACGAATGGAAATAGCAGCAGATTCGCTTTACAAAGCTAAGCTAATTCGAGGGTTTTGTCATCTCTATGACGGACAAGAAGCTGTTGCTATCGGAATGGAAGCTGCGATTACAAAGAAAGATGCGATTATCACTGCGTATCGTGATCACTGTATTTTCTTAGGTCGTGGTGGTTCGCTTCATGAAGTTTTCTCAGAGCTTATGGGAAGACAAGCTGGTTGTTCTAAAGGCAAAGGTGGATCAATGCACTTCTATAAGAAGGATTCATCCTTTTACGGTGGTCATGGGATTGTTGGTGCTCAGGTTCCATTAGGATGTGGTATTGCTTTTGCTCAGAAGTATAATAAGGAAGAAGCTGTGACGTTTGCTATGTATGGTGATGGTGCTGCAAATCAGGGACAGTTGTTTGAAGCTTTGAATATATCTGCTCTTTGGGATTTGCCTGTTATTTTGGTCTGCGAGAACAATCACTGTAAGCAACTTTTTGCTGCTATCTTTTGTTTGCTTATTATGGCATCATAATATATGTTTGGGTTTGTGCAGATGGAATGGGAACTGCTGAATGGAGAGCTGCCAAGAGTCCATCTTACTACAAACGTGGTGATTATGTTCCTGGACTCAAGGTCAGATTATCTGAATCTTGTTTTGTAATTAACTATCAAGGATTCATGTGAGACTTGTTAAGATGAAAAGATCGTCTTAGACGTTAGGTTGATTACTAGTCCATACAATTGAAGTACTGTATATATCAAATGAAGCATTGTGCTTTACTATAAGTTTTGTACGAATTAAGCTCCCTGTTCTGTGAACTCTCAAGTATGTCAAAGGTTTCTTAAAATTCTCCTGATTTACTTATAGTTTATTACTTCGGTATTATAGTTTACAACAGAGTTTTGAAGATCTACTGTGAATCTTATGTAATTATATTTTGAATTAAAGAGGAGAAGTTTTGATTGCCTATTTATCTGACTTGGATTATTGTCATTTCCTGAATCTTATGAGTTTCCTTGTTTCCATGTAGAAAACAGATAGATGCAAGTATTAACGACTTGCTACTACACAGCTTTATGCAGAATCTTTTCAGTTTAGGAATAATTTGATATGCAGTTTTTATATGGGTAATGATGTCTATGGTTATCAGAGCATGATGCGTTATTACATTGTTCGCTAGGTTACTTTTGTAGTCTGCATCAATCATCAACTTTCTTTTGAGTTTGAATGGTTGCCGGCATGTATGTTTTTTTTTTTTTTTTTTTGGGTAAATATTTTTTTTTTTTTTTTTTTTTGGGTAAACAGGTAGATGGTATGGATGCATTTGCTGTCAAACAAGCTTGCAAATTTGCAAAGGATCATGCCCTGGAGAAGGGACCAATAGTAAGTTTGTTTGTTCTTCGTGAACTTCAAGTACCCGTGACCACAAATGTATATTGTAATAAACACTAACTTCTTGATGAATACGTCACATACTCAGTTTTTACCCCTTTGTCATATGGCGCTTTTTGTGAATTTATTTTGATATAAAACAAAAGTAGCTTTTGGTTTCATAATTTTGTTTCTCTCCTAACAAATCTATTATATAAGAATTTGATTCAACATTTCCTGTTAACAGATTCTTGAGATGGACACATATAGATACCACGGTCACTCCATGTCTGATCCTGGGAGCACATACCGACACGAGATGAGATATCTGGTGTGAGGCAGGTTTGTCAGTTTCTTTACCTTCGCATATTCTTTCTTCACTGAGGACTCAATTATTATGGAACTCAAAACATTTATGTGTAACCTAGGAACGAGATCCAATTGAGAGAATTTAAAAAGCTGGTATTGTCTCATGACATAGCAACTGAGAAAGAGCTTAAGGTATTATTATCTCAACATTGCCGCTCTTATTGAGCATACTAGTCCTCCATCTCCATCATCCTCATGAGAACAGATGTTTGGTTTATGATCTAACTGAAAAATGGTGCTTTCTTGCAGGACATGGAGAAGGAAATTAGAAAAGAAGTAGATGACGCCATTGCGAAAGCTAAGGTAAAAAACAACTGTACCTTTACTTCACTATCCGCCTCGGGAATTCAACTTTCAAACCAAAAAAAAACTGCAAACTCTATTCCGGTTTCAGGATTGCCCAATGCCAGAACCTTCCGAGCTTTTCACCAATGTGTATGTGAAGGGATTTGGTTCCGAGGTAAACTTAGTAATATCACATATTCTATCATTGTCCTCTTCTCCATTACATTATCTGCATTATTTACTTGTCTTCTCCATTGACCCTTTTATGCTTCTGTTTTCAAGTCATTTGGACCAGACAGAAAAGAAGTTAAAGCTGCACTTCCATGAAGCTCTTGTTTGGTAATCTCGTGCGAGTTTTAATCTCTCTGTATCTTTCTTTTAAATAAGGAAGGTGAAACACATTATTCCTGTGAAGCTTTTGTTCCTTGTGTGAAGATACTTTTTTTTTTTTTTTCACGTGTGAAGATACTTGCAAATGAACATTCAACTCAATTCAACTATTACAACAATTATACCCGGAATACATCTAATTCAAATGTTTTTGGACTACGAGTATGGATGGCAAAATATTCTAGGCTGAGCCAAAAAAAAAAAAAAAATATAGAGAGGTTTGCTTGGATTGGTACCAATTAAAAAAAAAAAAAAAATATAGAGAGGTTTGCTTGGATTGGTACCAATTCTTGTGTTTTGGTTAAAGTTCCACCGTCGTTTCTGAGTCGATTTCAAAGTTAATCATCTGAATTGGTATGCTCCAACATAACAGAGATGGACCTGAGAAAACTGATTTGATATTAGCTGAAGGTTATTCGACTATGCAAGATTATTCCCTTATTTGAGTTGATAAGGCCCAACCAGTTCTTGAGTTTTTTTACTCCAAAATATCTGAGAAACTCCACTTGATGGATTTTGATTTTGTTGAGCTCAAAATAGAAAAATATTTTTTTTTTGTCAATGACAAAAATAAACTATATGGTGTTATTACTATAGATTAGGATTTGGAGAAGGCTTAGGCAATATATTTGGTGAGTTGCAATTTCTTGTTATCACGAGCAGAGTTAAAAAAAATAAAAATCAAATGTGATGTGATTGAGGGGTATAGTTGTCATTCTTTCTCGTTTGCCTAAATAATAATATGACCGTTGAACATGTGACATTTTATAAAATGACAGCTGGACTTTGACGGTAACGGTTTCTTATAATTAACGATGATAATTTAGGTGAAGACGATTATTATGCAAAAAAAATTTCTCAGGTATCTTGCATTAAATTGAAAATTGACTAAAAAAGACATTCAGGGCCGGCCCATCTTAATAAAATTTTAGGCATTCGTGTAGGTCTCCCGAATTTTAGGGGCCTATTTTTTAAAAAAATTTTGTGTCACATATATATAACTATAAAATAATGAGGAGGAAAAAGTAATACAAAAACTTAAGTAGTATAGTGGTTGTGAGTTTTATTAATATTTTTGTGAGACCCAAGTTCAATCCCACTTGTTAAATATATTTTTGTTCTATTCATATTAAAAAGTATATATATCTTTTCAGTTTCGTCTAGGCCCCGGAAACTTCGGAACCGACCCGGACATTATTTATAAACATATTTGAATATATATTTTAATTTATATGTTTGACAAAAAAATATTTTAAGTTATATTTAAATTAGCATCATTATTTGTTAACATTTTTATACATAGATTTTTGACGGGAAAATTATAGTTCTGTCATTTTTTACGGAAAAATTACGGTTCCGTCATTTTGGCGGGAAACTTACGACTCAGTCATTCCTGTCATTTTTTACGGAAAAATTACGGTTCCGTCATTTTGGCGGGAAACTTACGACTCAGTCATTCTTGCAGAAAAATTATGAGTTCTGTCATTTTTGGTGGGAAAATTACGGTTCCGTCTTTTTTTGCGGAAAATTACGGTTCCCGTCATTTTGGCGGAAAACTTACGACTCCGTCATTTTTGCAGGAAAATTATGAGTTCCGTCATTTTGTGGGAAAATTATTGTTCCGTCATTTTTTGCAGAAAATTACGGTTCCATCATTTTTTACGGGAAAATTACGATTCCGTCATTTTTTGCAGGAAAATTACGGTTTCATCATTTTTAGCTGGAAAATTACGGTTCTATCATTTTTGCCGTAAAATTATGGGTTCCGTCATTTTTGGCGGGAAAGTTACGGTTCCGTCATTTTTCCGTCATTTTTTGCGGAAAAATTACGGTTCCATCATTTTTGCCGGAAAATTACGGTTCCATCATTTTTGGCGGAAAACTTACGGTTCCGTCATTTTTGGCGGGAAAATAGTGGTGTCTTCATTTCTTGTTGAAAAATTACGGTTTCGTCAGTTTTGGCGGGAAAACTACGGTTCCGTTATTTTGTCGGAAAATTATGATTTCATCATTTTTAGAGGAAAAATTTCAGTTTCGTATCGTATTTTTTTAGGGGATAAAAAATATTTAAATTAAATAAATAAGATATTAATCTAAATCCAAATTATAACATTTATATATTAATTATAATTATCATTTTTTTTAACACCAATATAATATTATTATTGATGGTAAGAAATGTACATACATGATACAATTATCATTATGAAAAATTATGTTATCATCTACAAATAAATTATTATAATTATTGTATAATACATCTTAATAAATTATTGTAATTATTGTATAATACATCTTAATTTTTTTGTATGAGACTTAGATGTATGGATGGTGTCATGTCTACACCATCATTTTCTGATTCATTTTGATCAGCATCATCTTCATCTTGTGCCAATATGACACTCTCAACAATCTCCATAAACACCATTTTCAAATCAGTTTTTTCATCGGTCATATTAAACCTATATTTGGTCACGTCATGTGAGTAGATTACATTGTCTTCACGCAACGCAACTCGTCTATGATCATTTTGGCCATCGATTTCTTCCTCAACATTCTTTGCATCATTTGATATTTGATTTGATGCTATTAATTGAGAATGAGGGGCATGGTAAAATCCATGATTCACCGTTGTTTCTTCAATACCAGCGTCTTCATCAAATTCTTGTATGCGTCGTCGTAATTGACCCGTCACAGAATACAAACTGATACGAAAGCGTTTGTCAAACCTCACAAAACAAACAAAAATTTGCCAATACTGTTTGTCAAACACCACCACAAATATAGAAGACACACACCAATTGTTGATTAAGAGGGTTAAAACAATTAGAAATACATGAAAATTTCTCCGAAAATCACCAGAGGGTGAGAGATTTGGAGAAAATCTGCCCATAACCAATTGCATCATGGTTCTGCAATTAGACATCTTTGATAAATCTACCGGATTACCATGACGAGAAGATTTACCAGAAAGAGAAAACATCACCCCTAGGATGAGCAAACAACATCGATACCAAAATGACATCGATTATAATTATCATTTAATCATAGCAAAATTATATTAAATTATGAAAAGTAAAGTTAGGGATATTTTGGACATTTTAATTTTGAGATACACCAAAGTGTATCCAAACTCCTAAAATATGAACATCTTAAATTTCTAAATTTTTGAGATATACTTTGAAAAGATATCTGGCTCAAACATCTAACTATATAATATGATCTAAACGAACATGATTCGCCATCTGGAATTAGGGGCTGTTATTGGTTTGATATTTTAATAGAATGTTAGTGATTTTAAAAAATCTAGAATTTAAGAGTGTCTTCTAAAGTATGTGGAGATTTGAGAGAGTTTCAAGAGACTTTTTAAATAATGATTTTGAGAATA
>CM071718.1:13533710-13545287 GCA_036630335.1 Physaria fendleri | reverse complement strand
GGAGTTTGGTTAGACATTTACGGATGTTCCATTGCAATACGCACATTCACAGCTCATAAGGCACATGTACACTCTTTTATTATTAACCACATGCAAACGTATATTACGCTTGGTTATAACGTTTTAAAAATAAAATAATAAGTAGATGGAACATAGCTAGCTACATATAAATGTTGTACTAGTTAATAGTTTATTATACAAGTTGCACAAAAGGATGATTTAATTCAATTTATGGCAATGTTGGCTTTGAAACATAAATTTAAGTTTGAGTTTGGAGGTAGACTTAATTTATCATTACTTTATTGTAAGGTACATATAGTTAGGTCCAAATACATTAGTTTAAAATATTTAAATGGGTTTCTGATATATAGAGGTTTACAAAAAAAAAAATTAACTATAAATATATGTGAAAATACAAAAAAAACATTATGATGAAACCATAATATTATATAGGATCCAATTATATATTTATATAAATTTATGTTATTCAAAAATAACTATATAAGATATATTTTTTTTTTGGAAAGTTATCTTGTGAATGCGTTAAAATATTTAATTAAAATAAATTATTGTAATCCATTTTAAAACTATATACAAATTTATTTGATTTTATAAGAAAATAGTATGAATTTTAAATTAAAATAAATTATTGTAATCCATTTTAAAACTATATACAAATTTATTTGATTTTATAAGAAAATAGTATGAATTTTAAATATATTTATATAATTCATATGAGACTCGGAAATTTTTGAAAAATCTCAAAATCGATTCTGAATGTACCAAGTATTTATAATATAATGACAGAAAAAAATACAAACAACTGTTCAGAACTAGTGTTCTTTATTTATGTCAGAAGTTGAAGTTGTAGGACGTTTAATGTATATATTTTCTTTTTTGATGTGAGTTTACGTAAAAAAAGTAATTACATTACACAATGGTCAATGGGTGCACTCTAAACATAACGTGGCATAGTTTTATTCCAAGTCCATATTTTGGGGTTTGTGATTTATCCATTAAACAATACGTCCCAACCAATGAAATCTCAAAAGAATCATTTCAAATGATTATATGTATAGAACTTTGAGTGAATGTTTTTTTAAGTGTTGGTTTAGAGAAGTTGAAAAGTGTCAATAAAGTTACAATTAATCATGACTTAAGTAATTGATACTTATACATTTGGTTAATGGTTTAGTAGTTACCAAGTAATAGCAATTAATGTAAATAAAAATAAATATCATTACTACCTTAAGTGTGTAAGTTTGAGGATTAGGAATAAATAATGATGAGAAACTAATTAGTTTTAGAAATATAATTTCTGATACGTGGCTTATAAGTTACTAACCTTGCAATAATCAGATTAATTAGTTTCTCCCTAACACAAGCAAATCACTTGTGTTGTGTCATTCATAATATTAAATGTTGGCTAGAGAAGTTGAAAAATTGAACCCCAAAAAAAAAAAAAAAAATTGAGAAGTTGAAAAATTGAACCCCAAAAAAAAAAAAAAAAATTCAGAATGAAAAGTGTCAATAAAGTTACAATTATATATTAACAAATTACTTATTCACTTGATTACGTTTTTAAAAATATCATTCATTTTACAAAAAAAAAAAAAAATATCATTCATTTGATCATGGTTTAGAAGATTATAACCACAAACAATTTTATAACTCTCATTATTATTAGTATATAAAAAAAAAATATTACCACCTCGTTTGAGTATTTAATTATTGGATTTTATGAAAATATTGAATATTATAAACAAAGAATGATTAAAAAAAATAATTAATTTAGAAATTAACATAATTTGATGCGTGGCTTATAAGTTATAAAGCTTGTAATAATCAAAAGTAATTTCTCTCCAAAAACAAGCTATCCACTTATGTCGTGTCATGCTTATGTATACTAGATTACACATTACGTAAATATTATTAATGTATATATTCTAGAAAGAAAAGAAAATAGATTTCAGATTTTTAAGTAAGATATTTTGGCATATGCAACTAAAATATTCAAAAGCATATTCCAAAGATTTCAGATTTTTAAGTAAGATATTTTGGCATATGCAACTAAAATATTCAAAAGCATATTCCAATTCAACTTTAATTTAAAACGTGTATATATAAATTTGGGTCCATTTAAAGACTTTTTTGAATAAGGTCTATGCAGAGAATTGTATAACTTAACATCAAATCAATGTAACCATATATAAGTAACGTGTATCATGTGGTTATAGTTTGTTCTATTAAAAGGTTAGAAAACGAATTACTAACAAAAAAGTGGTGTAGCTTTTATTGAGACAGCTATTAGTGTTAATAATTATTAATTTAATTATGGTTTAGTCGATTTTTTTTTCTAACATTCAGAACTTTTCGAATTTATTTTTAAAAGATTATAATAAAAAAGTTAGAAAAAGAAAACTATAAATGAGAAAGAAAAGGCCAAAAATTCGAATTAAGTTATAATAAAAAAGTTAGAAAAAGAAAACTATAAATGAGAAAGAAAAGGCCAAAAATTCGAATTAAGTTCTTATTGGGCTACAAAGGCCCATCATAGATATAGAATTGTGGGCCAAAGTTAACTTTACTCTGGTAAACAACTAAATGTCCGACCCGACCCGATTATCGTTCTTCACTTCTTCTATATAAGCCCTAGACGGAATTTGGGATTGATTTATCTGACTCTGGACTCTGCTTTGTTCCTCTCAGGTGAATCGATCGAAGAAGTTCAACACATACTATTTTCTGCTCCATGTAAGTTAAATTTTGGTCGAATTTGGTTTCTGGTTACTGTTCAATGTGTTTAATTGGGAAATTCCAGGAATGATTTGTACTTTCTTGATGTTTCTTCTGCGTTTTGTTTTTGTGGTGTGTGGATAATTAGTCTTGGAAGAAGCGAGACGATGAGCATTATACCTAAAGAATCGATTGAGGTCATAGCACAAAGTGTTGGGATCACTAATTTGTCACCTGAAGCTTCTCTTATAATTGCTCCTGATGTTGAGTATCGTGTTAGAGAGATCATGCAGGTGAGTTGGTGACTTTCATGTCCTTGTGTTGAGTTCCCGTGTATAAGAAATTGATCTTTATGTAATATTCTTTTGGATTTTTTTGTTCTCTCAGGAAGCTATTAAATGTATGCGGCACTCAAAGAGAACGAATTTACAGCTTCAGATGTGGATGGTGCTCTCAACTTAAGGAGCATTGAGGTACAAACTAGACACCAATCACCTTTCTCTTTAGTTTTGGTACTGGAATGTCTGTAAATAGCTTCTTTAGATGATATGAGACACTTGTTGTTGTTATTTGTCTCTGGTGTGGTGAGAAAGATATATGTTTCTGTTTTTGAGGTTTAGCCCTACTGGTGCATATGAATAACACCATTGCTTTCACATATTTCACTGTAGTATTTAACTTCATCATATTTTTTGCAGCCAACATATGGCTTTGCCTCAGGAGGACCATGTCGTTTTAGCCATTGCTTTCACATATTTCACTGTAGTATTTAACTTCTTCATATTTTTTGCAGCCAACATATGGCTTTGCCTCAGGAGGACCATGTCGTTTTAGAAAAGCTATTGGGCATAGGAATTTGTTCTACACTGATGACAGAGAAGTAGATTTCAAAGATGTAAGAAGTTGGGAAAAGCTGGCTTTTCTTTTATGGAGTTAAGCTCTTATTTTATCTTTCTAATATTTTCAAAAATGATTCTAGGTGATTGAAGCCCCGCTACCAAAAGCTCCCCTTGACACTGGAGTTGTTTGTCACTGGCTTGCTATTGAAGGAGTACAGCCAGCTATACCAGAAAATGCCCCTCTAGAAAGTTTGTCTCTGAAACTTATGTCCTTGGTTAAAGTTGTCAAGTCATTAATTGAATTTTTCGATATTGAAACAAAGATTGGTATGTAAATTTGACGTGTCAGAGGTAAATACACTTTTTTCTACATTTGATGTACCCTGTCTTAAGTGGTGAAGTTACTTATGTTAATGAGAAATCAAAATACATATTTTCAGATCCATCTGTAGTTGTGATTTGTGCATCTCCTTAAGCAAGAAAATTTGAAGCATTTGCTTGTTCTTTCCTATCTTAAATATTTTTTTTTCTCTTGTTTTTGCTGTCTCTAGTCATTAGAGAATCTGCAGAACGCATCACCCACGAGCAAAAAGACGGACCGCTTATTGATGTTAGGCTACCAGTGAAGCATGTACTATCTAGGGAACTTCAGGTATATGGTGCAGGCTAACTACCACATAGCAGTATCTTACATGCATAAGACTTATCTGTCGTTCTCTCTTAACAGTTATACTTCCACAAGATCACTGAACTTACAGCGAGCAAGTCATATCCTAGTCTGTTTATGGAAGTATTAGTGAGCTTGGCCTCAGACTCAGGACTTCATCCTCTAGTTCCATATTTTACAAATTTTATTGCTGATGAGGTAACATGATGCACCCCTCAGGAACTCCTAAAATGAAACAAGACCTATGATTTGTATTGGCTAAATACAGTCTTCATTGTATCCACTTATCCAGGTTTCACGTGGTCTAAATGACCTCCCTCTTCTGCTTAATCTAATGCACATTGTTAGAAGTCTTCTACAGAATCCTCACATACACATAGAACCTTATGTAAGTTTTTCTTTGGATTGTCTTTTGCCACTATCTAGGAATTAGATGTATCTAAGAATTCCCTTGGGTTAATGAGTTCGTTGTATGAGTCTTATTTCATAACCCTGAAGCTAAGTTGACTTTTCCTTTTGGTGCCAGCTGCACCAGTTGATGCCATCCGTTGTGACTTGCCTCGTGTCAAGAAAGCTTGGAGATAGATATTCTGACAACCACTGGGAACTCAGAGATTTTACGGCAAATCTGGTTGCATTGATATGTAAAAGGTTTGTTCTTCCCCTTTCATGTCCTGAAATCTTAAGTTTGTTTTTGGTTGATTGTGGAGATGTGAACATGTTTTTTTACTGGAACTAATAATAAAATTTTAAATCAAGAACTGTATGCAGTATCATGAGATATATTATCCATAGATGGCTCCTAGGTTTATCGCTAGCTGATCTTTTTGCTATTGACTTCTGTTTTTTTCTAACTCGAGCTGAACAAACAAATGGGCAGATCTGATTAAAAACAGTATGTAATAACTTGCTATAATAGTATTCAACGTCATTTAGATGGGTTAGTCATTGTCTCCCTCTCTTAACATCTGAAATCCTGTGGTTTGAATAAATTCTTCAGGTTTGGAACCAGTTACATTACTCTTCAGCCTCGTCTTACGAAAACTTTGGTCAATGCGTTTTTGGACCCAAAGAAGGCTTTGACTCAGCACTATGGTGCAATTAAAGGATTAGCAGCTTTGGGGCACAATGTTGTAAGTCATTCCTTGATTTTTCAGGAAGTGTGTGCATTCCAATTTAATATATTACTCAGACGTAATGTTACCAAGCATATCCTTTTACTGACTCTTTTTTTTTTTTCTTTTCAGTGTGCCGCAGGCTTATGCATACATGATCGGCTGAAAATCTTCCCACCTTTACCATCTCCATCACGAAGTTTCCTCCATAAGGGAAAGGGAAAGATAATCAATACTGAGCCAAGCAAGCGGAAACGAAGTGTGTAGAATCTGCAGAAATCCAGTCACCCCATAAAAGATTAATGAGTACAGGTGGCCCCAGCTCTAATGCAAGTAGATAGTGTAGTGGAAAATGACATTCCACCACAAAACTCTGCTCAACCATCTTCATCAGAAGCTAACGAATCTGAAAGCAGAAACGGAAAAGTGAAAGAAAGCCGCAGGATTCAGACAATTACCATGAAAACAAACGTTAATCAGATATGGAGAGATGATCTTGATTCTGGAAGGCTCTTGGTGAAGAATCTTCCCTTTATCCCTTCTACGGAGATATGTCAGTATTCCTCTAACCAAAAACAGGTAACCGTCATCAATTAAAGATACTTGGTACAATGCTTATGAATAATTCTCAGTGAATGTTTGATATGATGTTTATGCAGAGGAGGCTTGGAGAGACAAAAACAGTCTGGTTGTGCATAGGTAAGTAAGCTCACTCAGATCTGTGCCAACGTCCTCAGGTCAACTCCTTGGTGCTTCTTTGTAACTTTGAGGTTTCCAAGTCGTTCATTTGATTGAATCTTTCTGCGGACAGAGTTGATGACTTCAAATTCAGAATAGTTCAATGTATATATTAAAATGGGCTTTGAAAAGGATTACTTAGATGGATCAATTTTGTTCCTTCTCAATATAATCTGTGATTTCTTTATGCAAATCTGTTGAGTGGATCCTCTGGGAATATGAAAACGAAGAGGATATAAGACCGAACAAAGCTTCGGAGACATTCTCTTCATCTCACAAAACTGTTTCACAGGGAGAAGTTTCCTCTGTTATTCTTTGTTGCTGGAACAGATACCTACCTTCTTCTAGTCCATCGGAATTGTAGTCAGTACAGTAGCTATGTTTTCGAGATCGAAATTATCATCATCATCAGAATCCAATCCCTTGGGCGAATTCACATTCAAAGTTGAAATAGTCAGCTGGATTCATCTCTGCAAAAAGATCCGAGTATGCGTCTATTAACCCTTCCTCAAACTCAACCTCTTCCATGTAACCTGCATCTGTGGGATCATCAACCTGACCTGAGGATTTTGAATTGCAGGTAACACCACTCTCAGCCTTGCTTTCCTCTGAGTTTGGCAAACACGGGTTACAGTTCACTTGCTTCATAAGGTCAAGAACCTTTGGCTCGAAAGAGTCAGATGTGATCTTCTTCTTCTTCTATTTCCTCTTCTCTGTAGGTTATACCATTTGTGATTCCAAGACCATCGTTTAAGGAATCATTAGGTTTAGGTTAGGTTATACCATTTGTGATTCCAAGACCATCGTTTAAGGAATCATTAGGTTTAGGTGTCGTGTATTTGATGGGTTTGATAACTTGGAAGTCATAGCGCTGTGAAGGTAGATAGACATGGATCACAGGGTACTCCACAAGATAACTACTTTGGCAAGCTGTTTTCTCAAAGGAGCTTTGATGTCTAGCTCCTTGAAAGGAGACTTTGCGACCTGTGGCCATGGAAAAAACGGTAAATATATCTTTTCACGCTTCAACGAATTAAACAAATGATGAGAATGAGAGTAAAACCTTTGGGTATTTGCGTATAAAAAGTTTGAGAGAATCAAGATCTACATCACAAAATTGCTTAAGCTTTGTGGGGATCCACGAGCCAGGCTTGAGATGATTCCCTATTACCGAACATAGTTTTGTTGTATCTTCTCTAACTCTGAAATGGATTATTCAAGTGTCAATAGAGACAAGACCAAGTGGTGTCTCAATAAACAAATATGATTTGTCAGTCGAAGAGAATACTAAACCCATGGTCAAGAAGAATCACATCTGTTGAGTGAAACCGCCACTCAATTGTCCAAAAGATATGCACCTTTTCCTAAGACAAAATCCATAAACAGTAAAAGACTAGGCAGAAAGTAGGCTAATATAGAATCTCTTCACCTAAAAGCATTGTTCTTTACATAGAAGATCAAGATGAATGACCAAAAAAAGCATTGTTTTTTTCTATTAGAAGATCAAGATCACTAACCAAGATCAAGATAATGACCAAAAAGCATCGTTCTTTACATAGAAGATCAAGATCAATGACTCATCTAAAAGCTATATCTTTGATTCTTAACTCCCCTCTTTAACATTCCACTAGGAAGAAACAATAATAGCTTTGTTCTGCGGCTACCAGCAGCATTTCGAAGGCTCCCAAGAGACTTTGTTCTGAGCTGACTCAGCCACTCTCTGTTTCCACAAGCATATTATCCATACCCACCCTGACTTTTTTTTTTTGTGATGCCCTTGCAGCTTCAAATTCTTGGCTTTAAGCCATCAAATATCTGACTTAACAGAGTCCCTAAAATGTCCAAATTACAAACTTAGCGATTAACCAACAAGCATTTGAAATTTCCTTGTCCAAGAGGACCAGCATAGCAACCAAAGAAGAGAGAGAACATTCTCTAAATAATATACACATGAACCATAAGCAAAATCTCAAACCAATTGGCAAGGAGTTTCAAAAATTCTCGGGATGACTTGAGGGTGTTTTGCTTCCCCATTGACGGAAACTCTTCAAATCTCCTTCCTAATATACAAATCCAAAGACAGATAAACATCAAAAACAGATATTAAACCTCAATTTTATAAGCAAATCCATCCTTCCAAGTGAATACATTATTCTTCAATTAAGAGAAAGTTGGCAAACTGTGGTATTATTGAAATATTACAAAGAAAAAGTAAAAAAAAAAAAAAAAAAGTTCAACAAAACTACAAATAGATTACATTGTCCACATAGGAACATAACAAGGAGGGAATAAAACCAAGAGAATAAATATCAGTAGTAGAAGAACAATTAACAGCAGCTTTGATACAACCGGCATGTCCTTCAACTCTAACTCTTCTTCCCGTACTCTTCTCCACATCATAACACAAAATCTCAAAAGAATCAGAAACCCACGGACAAGGAACATAGACTATCTCTCCAGATGTAGTGAAAAAAAAAAAAAAAAAAGTTCAACAAAACTACAAATAGATTACATTGTCCACATAGGAACATAACAAGGAGGGAATAAAACCAAGAGAATAAATATCAGTAGTAGAAGAACAATTAACAGCAGCTTTGATACAACCGGCATGTCCTTCAACTCTAACTCTTCTTCCCGTACTCTTCTCCACATCATAACACAAAATCTCAAAAGAATCAGAAACCCACGGACAAGGAACATAGACTATCTCTCCAGATGTAGTGGATTCCCTGAAAGCGGAAGCTCGAATACTTCATATCAGTAAGAGAAGGAAAGACGCGAGTCTTCTGAGACCAAACTTGATTCTTGACATCATCAAGAACCCATAAAGTAAATCCATACCAAGAGGACGATACATAGCTAACTTTCCAAGGTAGTTTGTTAGTTCACCACCTGACAAACAACCTTCTGGTTTAGCTATAAGACGCAACTGCTCGGACTCGACATCAAAACTACTCAGTATCATCTCAGGGTCATCCGTATACGTAAGGTACCTCTTGGTGTATGCATAATACACAACACCATCAATGCATACACCATTTTGGTAACAAAAGTAATGAGGGATGCTAGCTTTGATGGGCCTCCATGATCGTTCAGCTTTGACCTCCTAAGGTGCATACGCTATGTTCAATAAGTGGTGGACCATGACCAGGACGAAGGCGCAACAGTTTGTACTGATTGTTGTTTGGATCGTATCCCAAGTACATTGCAGAAGAAGAATAAAAATCGTTGTGACTTTCGGATAAGGGTATGACTTGTCCTGTGCTTGGATTACATACCAAGAACCGATCCCGGAGGAAACAACAGACGAAACCACGAACTGAATTGAATATGAAATTCATATTAGATTTGAATTTTGGTATCCTCAGGGTGTTCTTTTCAGCAAGTAACATTGAAGATGATGATGAGGACAAAAGGGAACAACTTTGATGAGGTGAAGAGAAGAAGAACACTCGATCCTCGTCGTTACCTTTCTTCAAAACAAAGACAAGACCTGGTGGTCGTCGAGACATGAAAGCCTCTATGAACTGTTGGCCACTGATGATGGAACACCATGACTTCCATACACATCTAAATCTCAACACAGATTTGGCTGGCAATCTTAGCAAAATTTGAATAATCAGATCCAGAGGGATGTCATATCTTAGGGTCGTGGTCGTCATCTTCATTCTTTTCATTCTTTAGTTTTGAGGATTTGCTTTTTTATAGGGATAGCCGGATAGACCATCTTCATTCTTTTCATTCTTTAGTTTTGAGGATTTGCTTTTTTATAGGGATAGCCGGATAGACACACACACACACGGACAGACCACCCACTTAAAGGTGAGAACTTCTTTTTGGGCTTTAAATAGCAACATACATTAGCAGAGGGAGCTACTAACTAGGTCTGGGGGTTGGTTGGGAAATATTATCAGAATTCAACCTGATTTAGCCTACAATTACGCGCACACACACACACAAAATTAAACACTTGATCACAATATCTTACATATATACTGTAAACCTACCTCAAAAATCCAAAATTAAACCTATGAGATCAAATCAAACATATTATATCACTTATGCAGAATGTAATATTAACCCTAATCCTATTCAAAACAGTGATTTAAAAACTCAAAAATTCCTAATTGTAAAACTAAACCTATTTATCCAATCATCCATATAGAAAATCAGAAAACCCCAATCTTTAAAAAAACAAATCCAAGACCTAATTTTTTTGTGTCTTAAAAAACCCTAAATTTCAAAATTGAATCTGCAATACACCCCCAATCAATCAGGAAGATATAGTTTATTTATATGGAACGAATCGTACCTAGAAGCTTCAAACCAGAGGATTTCGTCGATTTCTCAAGCTAAACAAGATCATTGAAGCGGGTTGGAGAACCTTCTTCTGTGTACTTCCAAGAGTTCGACTGGGACTTTGATTCGAATGGCTTTTGGTAAAGCATTAGCATTATGTTCTAATAGCATTATGTTGCAGAAGCATTAAGCTCTTATCAAAAGATTGATTGGTAGAGCAGTAAACATAATCTTATAGACATAACTTTACATTCATTATTAAGATATCATGTTTTATTACTAAAATAAAAACGTTAGATAGATAAAATTATTTTTCTAAGGAAATACAATTGTTGAAAATCACAAAAGAAAACTACAATCGTATTTTCTAAACCCTTGGAAAACTCACTTGAAAACAGTAATTTTATATTAAATGTAATACTAATAATATTTTATATTGTTTAGTTTAGTTATGAGTATTTTTGGAGATGTTAAATGTAATAAACCGATAAGAGTTCATACAAAAAAAAATAGATGTTAAATGTAATAAACCGATAAGAGTTCATACAAAAAAAAATAAACTGATAATAGTTTCTATTATTTGGTTACACGTTACCAAAAAAACAAAAAAAAGGTTTGATGTGTTGAAAAACAAAGAAAAAAGGTCAATGTATTTTCATAAAAGAGGTTAAATATGTCTTTAATATTTTTTAAATACTAACTGTCCTAGAAAAGCTCACTTAGAAAGCAGCAAGTCGTGAGCAGTTTTAGTCTCTTAGGGCATCTCCATTGGTAGAACCCCTCTAGGAGTTCTCACCATGTTTTATATACAAATTATTATTAAGAATGTGGTTAAGAGACTTTGATTTTTTTCTTTCTCCAATGGTAGATACCCAATATAAGTTCTTAAAATTAAATAATTGTTATTTTGAAGATGGCTGGGAAAACTTGTTCTAATAGTTGTTAATTGTCATCATAGTAGTATCGTAGTATTGATAAGGAGATGGCTGGAAAACTTGTAGTGTTAGTATCATTGTTAATCTTGAAAGTTATGGAAAAAAAAATCAGGATTTTCATGTTTTTTAATTTTGTTTTTTTTAGTATGAGACTGATCCAAGAATTTTAAAATTTATAAGATCACTACTATTATTTTTATAAATAATATCTAACATTTTGTCAAAATGACACTATGGTTCGATCTATA
>CM071718.1:13509327-13519384 GCA_036630335.1 Physaria fendleri | reverse complement strand
TCTAAAGATCTTCTGATTACAAACAATGAATTTCTGAGGCAAAAATGGAAGCATGTTGATGAACAAAAACATAAACAATGAAATATAAAGCAGAGAATGAAACACAAACCTGCAGGGACCATTCCGATAGGCAATTTTACGGCAGTTCTCCAGTCTGCTCTTTCGAGCAATCCATTTACAACCTACTAAACATTCCGATAGGCAATTTTACGGCAGTTCTCCAGTCTGCTCTTTCGAGCAATCCATTTACAACCTACTAAAATAGGAACCAAGTGCAATAATCAGCAACAGAGTAAACTTATGTTTTCTCCAACTTCGGTTAACAAATACAATTGAGAATAGCACAAAAGACACAAATCATCACTTCCAATTGAAGTTAACCAGTCCAATTGACACAGAGAGAATGATACTTCCTAGTTACCTCAACAAGAACACCATCGCCACTAACACAAACAATACCATCGTATACTGACACATCCATGGACTTAACAATTTCCTTTGCATGCAACTGATACTTGGTTTCTGAAGACTCATCATCATAAGTAATCCAATTGTTAATTTCCCAGAATATCAGAGAATAAAACAGAAACATAGTAGAAAGCAAGAACCTTGAATCTCAAGTTGAATATCAGCATCATCAATCAGAGAATAAAACAGAAACATAGTAGAAAGCAAGAACCTTGAATCTCAAGTTGAATATCAGCATCATCAAACAATGGCTTCACTTCCTTAACAAAAATCTCTCTCGCTGATTTCTTCCCGCCAAATGGGTTCACAAACACAAACAATCTCTTAGGCCGACCTTACACAACAAAATTACTAACTTTAGCATTTGAGTGACACACAAGTTTCAATCTTTTTGTTTTAGGGGTTCAAAAGAACAACTAACCGAGAGAATCGAGGTATTGACGCAGCTTCAAGCACCATCCGTTAAGATCGATGAGTGGCTCAAAAACAAAATCTTTCCTGACAAAGTCTCCATCAAATGCTCCGCAGCAGATTCCTGTCTCTTTCTCAACAACTAACTTTACTTTAATCCGCTTACCTTCAACGATAAAACCAAGAACATCTTTCTTCATCGATAAACCATGGCAGAGTCTGTACTCTGTTGACCGTAACTCTCCGTCGGCAGTCAAAGTCAACATAGCTAACTCACCGTTTGCTTCCGTAGGTAAGCTAAGAATAAAGGCGTCGACTTTGAAAGCCGATGTTTATACGGCTCTGTCCGATCAAAGGGAAAGTACTAAACACGCGCTTAGTTTAGCGAGTGGATGAGATGACGTGGCGTAACACTTTAATTATGACTTGTAATGAAAAATTATGACTTGCAGTGTGAATTGAGACAAAGTCGTAAAGCACCAAACGGCAACGTTTTTACAGATAACTCTCAAATAAGTTTGTCTTTCTTAAGAATGACATTTTAGTTGTCCTCAAGGAATTTCTTTGTCTTCATCTTCTTCCAATATGTACACCAGCTCTGGTACAGAGCACGTATTCTGTTAAGCCTCTCAAGATTTACACTAGGCGTAATAATAAGGACAACAGCGTAAGAATAAGGACAAGAAGGAAGAAATTACAAATGAGATTCTCAATATCAAACAGCAGAAGGAAAACAAGGATCAAAGTGCAATTGTGGCTAACTTGGATGCAGACAAAAAGGAAACAAGGGGTGATAAACGGCTAGTTGAGATGGGATTGAAAAAGGACATTGTTGTGCTGGCAGAAAAGGACAAGTTTGTGCACAAGAAGTAGGGGACAATGCAGCAGTAGCAGACTTTGGAGACATAATATTAATAGCACATGGGCAAGGATATCAAGTTGAGGATTTGGTGAAGTAAATTCTTGGCTAACCTTTTGGGTTAGAGGCAAGGATATCAAGTTGAGGATTTGGTGAAGTAAATTCTTGGCTAACCTTTTGGGTTAGAGGCAGTAGGTTCTCTCGGGACTCATTGATTTCTATCTGTTTCTTTCTTAGGATTCTCTGTTTTTACCTTTGTATTTACCTTGCCTAAACTTCAGTGCTATTTTGAAACTCTATTAAAGTCTTTATCTATTTATCTTTAAAAACTACATTTTTCTCTGTTACATTTACACTCTCAACAACAAATCTTGACTTCTCTACTCACTACATTTTCTCTTGTTAACTTCTTCTTGAGAATAGCTGGAACAAGTTGAGGGCTTGAACCTTAACAACTGGTGCTGGATGAGTAAGAACACAGAGATGGCGACAAACTTACCGGAAGAAAGCATCACATCTTCTTAGTCACCAGGTTCGACCACGGTGGCTCAACATGACATAAGTGAGCTTTTCGATTGACTAGGAGTGCTGGAAAAATCAATTCTTTCCATTGGTGATGGTCAGAAAGCAATACTCAAAACTCTTTTAGACTTTACAGACAACCTCACCAAGATCTTACAAGCAGCAGTCACAACTCCTTCACCAACCCCTGTCCATACTCCGACCCCAGCTCAAAAAGGACAAACAAATTAGTTTAGGGAGAGAGAATAGGACGTTACTCAGGTGAACAACAACCAGAACACATTCTGATTATAGGAACCGAGAAACCCCATGACAGAGGCATCTTAAACACGGAGGAAGCACATGAAGAAAAGCATTTACACGATGATACTCCTGTTTTGCAACAAATCGATGAACAAAGCCTTCCCCTTTACTACAATACAAGGACTAACCCAGAAGCTTCAAGTTCCGATTTTTGAAGGTAAAAACAACTTTGCGTGGTTATCTAAGGTGGAGAGATTTTTCTTGCTGGGGAAATACAACGATAGGTAGAAACTAGAGTTATTCTCCATCAGCTTAGAAGGTGAAGTTATAGGATGGTTTAATGCTGAGATTTCGCGACGATCCTTCTCCGGTTGGTAAGATTTCAAGGAGCGACTGCTCCTCGGGTTCGGCATTGTTGATAGCCGTGGACCTAACCAAACCCTTTGTGCAATACAATAGAACGGGCCCAATAATGAATATGTTGCCTTTTTTGAAGATCTAATGGCCCAGCCCAAAAACTTAGATGACATAACATTAGAAGGAATGTTCCTAAATGGGCTGCGTCCAACATTACGGGCCGTAGTGGAAATGAGAAAGCCCAATGAATTATCAGAGATGAGAGCCGTAGTGGAAATGAGAAAGCCCAATGAATTATCAGAGATGAGAGCTTATGCGTTGTCCATGGAATCTACGCCACTCACAAGCATAATCAACAGAGAGTTACTGTCGGAAAATCGAAACTCAAAATCGATTTTCTCCAGGGATAATCGTCACACATCTCTTCCTTAATGGCGGATGCGTGATGTTCCTCCCACGACACAACCAATTTCAGAGCAACCACAACCAACAAACAAACAGAGGTATATCAATGACAAGGATATGGAAGAGAAAAAAGAAATTGGGTCTTTGCTTTCGTTGTGATGGTAAGTGATCTAAAGAACACTGTAAGAGTTGCCCACGTCGTACACTTCAATTACTTACGGTGGTGAAGGGATACGAGATGGAGGTCATTGATTCAACAGTAGAAAGAATCATGACTGAAGCTCTACAAGCTGAAGAAGATGCGATTGAGGCAGGTGCTCACGATATCTGTCTAGAAACGTTGTCTCTCAACAATTTCCTTGGCATATACACTCCTGAAATGACAAAGACTCGGGGTTTATTAGATCGTACTGAGGCGGTGTTTCTCATGGATAACGGAGCTTCAAATAATTTCATCTCACCTGAAGCGGTTGAACACATTCAGTTTCCAATAAACACAAACTATCAACTCCGGATTTCACTTGGTAATGGAATGACAATACGTTCTTCAGGTATTTGCCAAGACGTAATTTTCATTATAGCTGCCATAAGGTTTATAAGCGATTTTATCGTCTTCGAACTGGGTGATACAGATGTCATTTTGGGTGTTCAATTTCTGGAATCTCTTGGTTAGTTTCAGACTCAAGGGGTAACCTTCAACAACTTGATAGTACCACACACCAACCAACAAGATATACCACCTCTGCCAACAACTTGATAGTACCACACACCAACCAACAAGATATACCACCTCTGGTCAAACTGATTTTTGGCTACATTCAAGGCTATTTTTGCTGAAACCAAAAGGTTTACCACTAATCAGAGCACATGAGCATGCTATCACACTTCTGCCTGGCTCAAAAGCTGTGTCTTTTCGACCTTACCGTTATCCTCATGCACATAAGGAGGTTATTGAGGAACTGGTTGCAGAAATGCTGAAAACAAGAATAATTAGGCCAAGTCACAGTTCCTTATCAAGTCCTGTTCTGTTAGTGAAGAAGAAAGACTCCTCATGGCATTTCTGCGTTGACTACAGAGCACTAAACAGGGCTACTGTGCTAGATAAATTCCCAATTCCAGTGATCGATCAATTACTTGACGAGTTACACAGTGTAAATATTTTCAGTAAATTGGATCTACGAGCTGGGTATCATCAGATCATGATGCGTGAAGAAGACATCCACAAGACTGTGTTTCGCACACACGAAGGCCATTACGAGTTTCTGGTTATGCCTTTTTGCTTAACTAATGCTCCAGCAAGTTTCCAATCCTTGATGAATGACTTTTTCAAACCGTACCTTCGCCAATATTTGTTGATGACATTTTGGTGTTTAGCTAGTCTATGGAGGAACATATTCACCACTTGCAGCTCGTCTTACAAGCTTTGTAGACCACAAACTATATGCAAACCAGAAGAAGTGTTCCTTTGGTCAAAATCCACTATATGCAAACCAGAAGAAGTGTTCCTTTGGTCAAAATCCGGCGGAATATCTAGGTCATGTCATCTCCAAAGAGGGTGTAGCAACAGATCCTGCTAAGACTAAAACAATTCGTACTTGGCCAACACCAACTACTGTCAAAGAACTACGCGGTTTTCTGGGTCTCATAGGTTATTATAGGAGGTTTCTTCGTGGCTATGGTATTTTAGCTCAGCCACTCACAGCTCTCTTAAAGAAAGATTCCTTTGTTTGGACCCCTTCAGCACAAGAAGCTTTTGAGACTCTCAAGACTACCATGTGCAAGGTACCTACTTTGAAGCTACCAAATTTTAGTGAACCATTTGTTGTGGAAACAGATGCTTCGAGCACGGGGTTGGGAGCTGTCCTGTTGCAAGGGAAACAACCCATAGCATTCTTTAGCTATGGCCTTAAAGAAAGAGAGAAGCTTAAATCCGCTTACGAGAGAGAACTCATGGCGATAGTTTTTGCATTGAATAAGTGGCGCCATTACCTTATGGGTCGACACTTTATTGTCTCAACGGATCAACAAAGTCTTACATTTCTTCTTGAGCAGAAAGAGGTTTCTCTAGAGTTCCAAAAATGGTTGTTGAAGTTGCTACAATTCGACTTTGAGATTCGTTATAAACCAGGCTCAGCAAATAGAGTAGCAGATGGATTATCAAGGGTACAACAACAACCTATCACACTGTTGAACCATGTCATGGCCCTATCTATGCCTCAAGTGATTCAGGTTCCTGATCTGCTGCGAAAAATAGATGAGAACATAGATATTCAAACCCTGGTGGAGCTTTTAAAATCTAGTGGTTCACTATATGCAAACCAGAAGAAGTGTTCCTTTTGTCAAAATCCGGTGGAATATCTAGGTCATGTCATCTCCAAAGAGGGTGTAGCAACGGATCCTGCTAAGACTGAAACAATTCGTACTTGGCCAACACCAACTACTGTCAAAGAACTACGCGGTTTTCTGGGCCTCACAGGTTATTATAGGAGGTTTCTTCGTGGCTATGGTATTTTGGCTCAGCCACTCACAGCTCTCTTAAAAAAAGATTCCTTTGTTTGGACCCCTTCAGCACAAGAAGCTTTTGAGACTCTCAAGACTGCCATGTCCAAGGCACCTACTTTGAAGCTACCAAATTTTAGTGAACCATTTGTTGTGGAAACAGATGCTTCGAGCACGGGGTTGGGAGCTGTCCTGTTGCAAGGGAAACAACCCATAACCTTCTTATCTATGGACTTAAAGAAAGATAGAAGCTTAAATCCGCTTACGAGAGAGAACTCATGGCGATAGTTTTTGCAGTGAACAAGTGGCGCCATTACCTTATGGGTCGACACTTTATTGTCTCAACGGATCAATAAAGTCTTAAATTTCTTCTTGAGCAGAAAGAGGTTTCTCTAGAGTTCCAAAAATGGTTGTTGAAGTTGCTGCAATTCGACTTTGAGATTCGTTATTAACCAGGCTCAGCAAATAGAATAGCAGATGGATTATAAAGGATACAACAACAACCTATCACACTGTTGAACCATGTCATGGCCCTATCTATGCCTCAAGTGATTCAGGTTCCTGATCTACTGTGGGAAATAGATGAGAACATACAGATTCAAACCCCGGTGGAGCTTTTAAAATCTGGTGATTCACCTAAACCGGGATTTCAACTTAAAGAGAACCGGGTCTGGTATAAGAATAGGATTTATGTGCCTAAAATGTCATGCTTCATTCCTTTATTTTTACATGAGGGTCATTCATCTCTTACAGCTGGGCATGGAGGAATTATCAAGACAACCAAGAAAATTCAACAAATGGTCCATTGGCAAGGCATGAAGGAAGATATCCGGCGTTTCGTGGCTGAGTGTCAAATCTGTCAAACACACAAGTCCTCCACTTTGTCTTCGGGCGGGTTTACTTCAGTCGCTGCCTATTCTTTAACAAGTTTGGGAAGACATCAGCGTTAATTTTGTGGAAGGATTGCCTACTTCTCAGGGTTATAATGCGATCTTGGTCATGATAGATTGCCTCAGCAAATTTGCTCATTTCATTGCTGTTAAACACCCATTCAATGCCAAGGATATAGCTCAGGTGTTTGTAGACAATGTCATACGCCTCCATGGATTTCCAAACGATGGTTTCCGATCGTGCACAACTATTTGTGAGTCACTTCTGGAGTGAACTTTTCAAGCTCGCTGGTACTCGGTAAAACTACAGCACCGCATACCACCTAGAGACAGATGGCCAAACAGAGAACTTGAACCGCAGTCTTGAAGGATACTTGAGATGTTTCTCCTCATCACAGCCTTGTGTGTGGAAAAAGTTCTTATCCTGGGCTGAGTTTGCTTACAACTCTTCTTATCACACAGCCATCAAGACCACACCTTTTCGAGTTGTGTATGGCAGAGATCCACCTCCTCTGGTGCGCTTTGAAGACAGTTCCACCAAACATTACGAACTGGAAAAGGCTCTTAAAGAACGTGATGAAATGTTGGCTGAGATTCACAAACATCTTCAGCATGCTCAGGAAATTATGCGTCGTTCTGCCAACAAACACCGCCGCGACGTTAAATTCAAGGTAGGAACTCATGTATATATCAAACTACACCCCTACCGCCAATCATCTATTGCTAAAATGGTTTGTCAAAAAATTGCTGAAAAGTACTAAGGTCCATTTGTGGTATTGGAGAAAATCGGGAAAGTAGCTTATAAACTGCAATTTCGTGTGGAAGCTAAGATTCATAATGTGTTTCATGTCTCTCAAATTAAGGAAACAATTGGTCATGTGACTTCTTCTCAGCCATTGCCACCTGCTCTTACAGAGTTGGAGGAGTTTATCTTGTTCCTGAATATCTCCTGGAAACTAGGTACAATAAAGCTGGACATTTAGAAGATCTGATACAGTGGAAAGGCCTCAGTGCTGAAGACAATGAATGGATCCTGATTCAGACCTGATGCAACAATTTCCTGAATTCGAGCTTGGGGACAAGCTCCTTCTCAAAGGGGGGAGTATTGTTAAGCCTCTCAAGAAGGGGGGAGTATTGTTAAGCCTCTCAAGGTTTACACTAGGCGTAATAAGAGGGACAAGAAGGAAGAAATTACAAATGGGACTCTCAATATCAAACAGCAGGAGGAAAACAAGGATCAAAGTGCAACTGTGGCTAACTTGGATGCAGACAAAAAGGAAACAAGGGGTGATAAACGGCTATTCGAGCACGGGGTTGGGAGCTGTCCTGTTGCAAGGGAAACAACCCATAACCTTCTTATCTATGGACTTAAAGAAAGATAGAAGCTTAAATCCGCTTACGAGAGAGAACTCATGGCGATAGTTTTTGCAGTGAACAAGTGGCGCCATTACCTTATGGGTCGACACTTTATTGTCTCAACGGATCAATAAAGTCTTAAATTTCTTCTTGAGCAGAAAGAGGTTTCTCTAGAGTTCCAAAAATGGTTGTTGAAGTTGCTGCAATTCGACTTTGAGATTCGTTATTAACCAGGCTCAGCAAATAGAATAGCAGATGGATTATAAAGGATACAACAACAACCTATCACACTGTTGAACCATGTCATGGCCCTATCTATGCCTCAAGTGATTCAGGTTCCTGATCTACTGTGGGAAATAGATGAGAACATACAGATTCAAACCCCGGTGGAGCTTTTAAAATCTGGTGATTCACCTAAACCGGGATTTCAACTTAAAGAGAACCGGGTCTGGTATAAGAATAGGATTTATGTGCCTAAAATGTCATGCTTCATTCCTTTATTTTTACATGAGGGTCATTCATCTCTTACAGCTGGGCATGGAGGAATTATCAAGACAACCAAGAAAATTCAACAAATGGTCCATTGGCAAGGCATGAAGGAAGATATCCGGCGTTTCGTGAACCAAGAAAATTCAACAAATGGTCCATTGGCAAGGCATGAAGGAAGATATCCGGCGTTTCGTGGCTGAGTGTCAAATCTGTCAAACACACAAGTCCTCCACTTTGTCTTCGGGCGGGTTTACTTCAGTCGCTGCCTATTCTTTAACAAGTTTGGGAAGACATCAGCGTTAATTTTGTGGAAGGATTGCCTACTTCTCAGGGTTATAATGCGATCTTGGTCATGATAGATTGCCTCAGCAAATTTGCTCATTTCATTGCTGTTAAACACCCATTCAATGCCAAGGATATAGCTCAGGTGTTTGTAGACAATGTCATACGCCTCCATGGATTTCCAAACGATGGTTTCCGATCGTGCACAACTATTTGTGAGTCACTTCTGGAGTGAACTTTTCAAGCTCGCTGGTACTCGGTAAAACTACAGCACCGCATACCACCTAGAGACAGATGGCCAAACAGAGAACTTGAACCGCAGTCTTGAAGGATACTTGAGATGTTTCTCCTCATCACAGCCTTGTGTGTGGAAAAAGTTCTTATCCTGGGCTGAGTTTGCTTACAACTCTTCTTATCACACAGCCATCAAGACCACACCTTTTCGAGTTGTGTATGGCAGAGATCCACCTCCTCTGGTGCGCTTTGAAGACAGTTCCACCAAACATTACGAACTGGAAAAGGCTCTTAAAGAACGTGATGAAATGTTGGCTGAGATTCACAAACATCTTCAGCATGCTCAGGAAATTATGCGTCGTTCTGCCAACAAACACCGCCGCGACGTTAAATTCAAGGTAGGAACTCATGTATATATCAAACTACACCCCTACCGCCAATCATCTATTGCTAAAATGGTTTGTCAAAAAATTGCTGAAAAGTACTAAGGTCCATTTGTGGTATTGGAGAAAATCGGGAAAGTAGCTTATAAACTGCAATTTCGTGTGGAAGCTAAGATTCATAATGTGTTTCATGTCTCTCAAATTAAGGAAACAATTGGTCATGTGACTTCTTCTCAGCCATTGCCACCTGCTCTTACAGAGTTGGAGGAGTTTATCTTGTTCCTGAATATCTCCTGGAAACTAGGTACAATAAAGCTGGACATTTAGAAGATCTGATACAGTGGAAAGGCCTCAGTGCTGAAGACAATGAATGGATCCTGATTCAGACCTGATGCAACAATTTCCTGAATTCGAGCTTGGGGACAAGCTCCTTCTCAAAGGGGGGAGTATTGTTAAGCCTCTCAAGAAGGGGGGAGTATTGTTAAGCCTCTCAAGGTTTACACTAGGCGTAATAAGAGGGACAAGAAGGAAGAAATTACAAATGGGACTCTCAATATCAAACAGCAGGAGGAAAACAAGGATCAAAGTGCAACTGTGGCTAACTTGGATGCAGACAAAAAGGAAACAAGGGGTGATAAACGGCTAATTGAGATGGGATT
>CM071718.1:13355977-13367700 GCA_036630335.1 Physaria fendleri | reverse complement strand
AGTACTGAGATGTGTCCACCATCGTTGTATTGTAACACCGAGACGAAGAGAAGAAGAATCAACAAGAGTTTCGTGAGAATCATTTCGAAGAAGAAGAAGAAAATGGATAACTTGAGTTAGCAAGACGTTAAAATAGTCAACAAAGATTTTGACTTTCGATTTAGAAACTAAGCACGAATGTTACATGGACAAGAATATGCATTTTAAACGTCTTTCTTACAGGATGCAGACTTTGAATGTCTTATCCAAAAGTAGTAACTTTGATTTGTTGAACCTTTAAATATACATATCGTTCAGGGTAAAGTTTATCAGCCTAACCAAATATATAAATTATCGTTTGAACAAACTCTCAAGTGCCAAAAAAATCATCTCAGATTCTTCAAAACATAACTTTGAAATGTGATTAGAGGCTTAGATTTAACTAACAATGATAATGTAGGTTTCAATTTCGTCATTATAGGAGTGTTTTGGTGTTGGCGGCTAGCAAAATATCTTTCCAGGCTTCATAGAAGACCCAAGTGATGCCTGAAGATGGCATGACTTTCAAACAACTTGCTCCCCATCCTCTGTATAGTCCCATCACTCCTTCTTTCTTCACTATTTCCGCTATTACTGCTGCCATGTGTGGTGGGCATTCTCCCTTTAAAGCTCCAACCATTAACCGCTTCCGCGCTACTTCCAATGGGAAGCTTATGGTGCTTGCCGTTAGACCTGACCACAGTCAATTTATGAATCCTAAACATGATATGAGGGAAGAAATGCAGTAAAAGAAAGTTCTATTTATATATTTACCAGCTAAAGCTCCAAGAACAAGCATCTCTGGACGGTTCAAAGCCTTTTTGTTCTTTGATTTGCAGTATGAGGTCTTCAGTGTATCATACATGAAGTAGTAACATGTGCTATATGGAAGCATCCCGACCAGTGTTGGTCCTAAGCCAGCGTAAAATCCAAGGATTCCATCATCTCTTAAGATCCTCGGTATTGCAAGGGTTAAGCTTGGATATATCTCAGGGCTCACAGTCAATCTATCCTGGTAAAGACTCGAAAAAATCAGTCTCCTGGGACTCTTAACAAACCAAAAAAGGGCTTAAATTTCGAGTTATGAAACGGACTTTGATTGACCAATGAATTACCTTGAGGACTTCAAGAGGATGGCAAACAAGTGTACTGGCAATGCCCAATGCCTGCAGATGCACCAGCCACAGCAACAGGAGAGATCCAAGATATGGATGGATTGAAACTAAAGTCACCGATTTCAATCTTTGCGTCCTCAATCTTCTTCAGCTTCACTTGTACTGATGTCATTGCGCGTTTTACCCATTCAAACGTTCACTATACAGACAGACCTTATAGTCTCAAGTGGAGCAAGAACAGCTTTGGTCATTGCTCCGGCCAAAGCCCCACTAAGAAACTCACGAGCTTCCCTAGACTTGAAGAAATCCTAAATCAACATAAAACACACACACAGAACACAATGGCTCAAAAATCATCCTCATTGGCATACCTAAACCACATAATAGCATTACCAGACATACCTAAACCACATAATAGCATTACCAGAACAGACAAAAAGTGAAAAAGGAACTCACTTTAACAGGAATCGTAAAGTCAGGAAACTGAGGTTGGGGAGGAAGATGAGAATCTGATGGAGGTGATGAAACATTGACCTTCTCCATAACCACAAGCCCATTTTTTGGAACAACCATTGTCATTCTATCTCTCTGTCTCCGTGTACTATCTCAAGGATTTTATCAGAGACAGAACAGGAGTTCAAAAGAAAGGAAACGGCGAAGAATATTCAACTGAGCATAATTAGAAAACAAACAAACTTTCAGATTGTTGAACAGGCCTCTGTATAACTATAAACTATTAATTTATGGGAAAGATCTGAGCTTTTAGGGTTTATCCGCTTCTCCCAAAATGCATATTTATATTTTATACACACCACTTATCGAACCAGCCGCTTATTTTTTTCTCCTTTATTTCTCTAAAAATATGTTCTTTTTTAATAAGTCGTAACCGGTGTTTTGGTGTTGACGATTCGATCCGGTTCAACAATTTTATCCGGTTTGTCGATTTAAGGCGATTGTAAAATTTGTGATTTAAGTAAATCTAGGGTTCTAGTGAATCAACATGAACATGAAGCTAAAATTCATCATGTTTCCATGACACCCACTTATACATGCATCTGCCAATTATACATTTTAGAGTTATTCACTTCAAAGCTTAATTGTTTATTTGTTGGGTATTCTTAAAGATTCAATTTTCTCTTCAAAATATCACCTGATGATTCTGAATCAACAAGAAGTCATTGAACCAGCGAACAGGCATATACATTAGGCCTTGTGAATTTTAGGGAAGCTAGGGATTTTCATTGATGCAATTAGGGAACATGTCATTATTGTCTTCCTTGATTCTCTTATGATAAATGACTTAGCATTTGCATTAACAACAAACGTTTGTATCTCTGTGTTTGTTTTGATGTCTATGCAGCAGAGGAGAATCCTGATATCTCCCCCCCTGGAGGACGTTCGAAGAACACATAGTTGCCCTCGAGCTGTTCGATAAAATGTCTATGAGGAGAAATAACATTAAGAAGAGGTAATTATTAATACGTTTTTATAAATTTTATTTCTCTGTACACTTATTTCTTCTTGTCACGAGACATGTATCGAATCAAAATCTCTTCAAAAACACTTTCATCTTTCATCTGTACACTTATTTCTTCTTGTCACGAGACATGTATCGAATCAAAATCTCTTCAAAAACACTTTCATCGCATGGAATATGAATCCCTCCTTCATGTTCATACCCAAACTCATCCGCTACATCATCCATCAAAGTCCTAAATTCAGGATATTGTAGGTACTTTGTCGGTATCACGAACCTCTGCATATCTCCGCCCACGTAGACCGCAAGATGACCTCTCGGGACATCGTTTTGTTCTCTGGTTCGTCTTCTACCATCTGATAATTGCCCCGAGATTAGACGATCCTTAATGTTAGTTTCATACCTTCTGTTTCGTCTGTTCTCTTGGTTAGCTGATTAGACGATCCTTAATGTTAGTTTCATACCTTCTGTTTCGTCTGTTCTCTTGGTTAGCTAAACGTATGATGTAACTCAGCGAAATCATATTGTTGAGTGTCGCAAGAACTTATCAAAAAAGATTGTTAGAAAGATATCAAAATCAAACTGATTTGTGTCTGGAGAAAAGTCTAATGTCATAGTATTTTGAAGATCTTATTATGAAAAGCTATTATTTTCGTATAATGTCATAGTATTTTGAAGATCTTATTATGAAAAGCTATTATTTTCGTAGAAAGTTAAAATAAAAAAAAATAGACAACAACATTACTGAATCGAACAAGCTTGTTTAATGGCTGAAACAGATAGCTTCAAATCCACACCCATATTGCAGATATTAGCAAGTGCTCCTGTATACTTCAATCCGTAATCCATCGTTGCTCCACAGTAACTCTTGAAGCTATTAACCTGCAAATTTCTCATTCAATTCAATGGTTGTTGCGTAGAACACAAGCAACAAGATTTGAAATAGGGTTATTGTTACCAGAGTCTTGAAGCAATCCCAATCTTTTACAAGAGGTTGTCCTGTTGTTCTTGTGGACGTTAAGAGGTTTAAAACATCGGTTTGTTTAAGCGAAAGTTGCAGAATCTCTATAATGCGTTGATCAATCTGTTTCCTATGATTTATTGCATCAGATAATTTCTTCTGAGCTTCTTCTCTTTCTGAAGATCCCATTGGAGCTTTTTGAATCTGAGAGATGAATAAACATTAAAACCTGAATACTCAGTTCTTCGAAATGATCGAAAACACGAAAACTTACCCTTTCTCTGGAAATATAATAAAGGGATATCTCGCAAATTAACCGAGCTAAACTTGGAGATTGGTGACGAGATGGATCCAGTGAGTGTGAAGTTTTTAGGATTTGTTCCAATGTAAGAGACAAGACGATCTTTCGACATCTCCATTGTTCCGAAACGACATACATGAGAAGAGTCTTTTCCTGATCTCCTGTTCTTCTCTTTACAATTTGATATTGATCTTCCAATGTCTCTTTCCTCGTATCATGAATGTCACTGTCCTCAAGCCAAGAGACGCTGAATAAATCACCTAGACAAATCTCATACTTGGAAGCAGAAGGATTTGTGTTAGGACAGTAAGTTGCCCAGCTTCTCATACTTGGAAGCAGAAGGATTTGTGTTAGGACAGTAAGTTGCCCAGCTGTTCTCAGTAGAATTAGAAGCAGTCACTGCATATATATTGAGGTTGTTCTTTAAAAGCCCTTTAAAAATACTTCCAGATTCACATGATTCTACATAAATCACCTGAACATCCAAAAAAACACACCTAAAAAACAGAACATAGATAAAAAGATAGATATTGTAATGAATGATCAAGACCATCTTATTATATCTCTTTAGCTTATGCATCTTCTCCAAGATTTTAATGAAATCTTTGGCATACACAGATTCTTCATTAGGCATCCCTAAGAATAATAAAAACATAAAAAAAAAAAAAATTAGTATCACAAAGAAACATATTGATCATAGATTAATGGTAACAATTTTATAACCTAAAATTCCAGGACTCCCATGATCAGCATAGTAGATGAAAACGTTATCATTGGGACCAGTTTTCAAAACTTTGCCACTTCCTCCTGTAACTCCACTTTCATTTCCAAGTAACACATTATAAAAGTTCTTAACATTCAGAGCTTTTTTAGTGTAATCCTATCAACAAACAAGAAAAAAACAAAATATATAAATAAACAAATCAATTTGTAACATACTCCCTGTTTCTTTTTAAATGGGGTTTTAGCTAAAGCAAAATTTTTAAGAAAGTATATTAGTTATATATTTTAAATAATAAAATACATTAATCGAAACTATTCAACCAATCATGAAATAATATTATAAAATATAAATATAAATAAAATACAATTTCATTAAAAATTGAAAACCCCTTGGTGAAACAAGTAAATAACTCTGAAACCACTTTTAATGGGAATATTAAATAGAGAAGAAATAAGAACCTTAGGAACTCCTTTATAAACATCTTCTCCACCAGGTTTATTAATAATAACACCAGGTCTTGGATTCTCTGAAGAAAATGCAATATCATCATACATAAACACAATGATGTTTTCATCTCTTAAACCGCCTTTTCGAAGTATTTGATATGCATGACATATATCAGCCTGTAAAACAAAACATCCATAAATTTAGTTTTATACTAATCTATCTTTTAGACAGTGTTATATGTTCAAACCTGGTGTCTGTAGTTCTCGTAACCTTTTGATCCAGCAATTAAAACAGCCCATTTTTTGCCTTTTGCTCCATTGTTACTAGTTTCAATATCATTATGAGATTCAGATGATGAGAAAATAAGCAAAAGATTAAAGAAGACAAGAATGGTCTGAAAGTGACTAAAAGGAGACATATTTTGTCTGAAATTCTTGGAAGTAATCAGTGTGAGAAAGATGTGATTGACGTGAGGAAGATATGAATCGTTTGTTTATATAGGCAAAAAGCCATTTACGAGAAGAACTTGCTTTGATTGTTTTCAGAAAGTTATATTTTAATTTTTGTATATTAAAATTAAAAGATAAGTTACATAATTATTAGAAAACTAAATTCAATGATTGGATTAAAATTAAATCAACAAATTAAAATTTTATAAATATATAAATTTCTTAATTTTAAAACCTCTGAACCATACAATGGTAATTTTCTATTATGTAGGAAATATTGATAAAAATATTTCCTACTAGTAAAATTTAGAAAAAGATAAGTTTTGGATTATTAGGAAATTTTGATTTTGTAGATAAATATTTAAACAAATTTTGATTTCATTCTTTAATTTATCTACAAAATAAAAATTTCCTAATAATTAGGTATCTTATCTTTTAATTTTAATACAAAAAGATGTTAGGACAGTAAGTTGCCCAGCTGTTCTCAGTAGAATTAGAAGCAGTCACTGCATATATATTGAGGTTGTTCTTTAAAAGCCCTTTAAAAATACTTCCAGATTCACATGATTCTACATAAATCACCTGAACATCCAAAAAAACACACCTAAAAAACAGAACATAGATAAAAAGATAGATATTGTAATGAATGATCAAGACCATCTTATTATATCTCTTTAGCTTATGCATCTTCTCCAAGATTTTAATGAAATCTTTGGCATACACAGATTCTTCATTAGGCATCCCTAAGAATAATAAAAACATAAAAAAAAAAAAAATTAGTATCACAAAGAAACATATTGATCATAGATTAATGGTAACAATTTTATAACCTAAAATTCCAGGACTCCCATGATCAGCATAGTAGATGAAAACGTTATCATTGGGACCAGTTTTCAAAACTTTGCCACTTCCTCCTGTAACTCCACTTTCATTTCCAAGTAACACATTATAAAAGTTCTTAACATTCAGAGCTTTTTTAGTGTAATCCTATCAACAAACAAGAAAAAAACAAAATATATAAATAAACAAATCAATTTGTAACATACTCCCTGTTTCTTTTTAAATGGGGTTTTAGCTAAAGCAAAATTTTTAAGAAAGTATATTAGTTATATATTTTAAATAATAAAATACATTAATCGAAACTATTCAACCAATCATGAAATAATATTATAAAATATAAATATAAATAAAATACAATTTCATTAAAAATTGAAAACCCCTTGGTGAAACAAGTAAATAACTCTGAAACCACTTTTAATGGGAATATTAAATAGAGAAGAAATAAGAACCTTAGGAACTCCTTTATAAACATCTTCTCCACCAGGTTTATTAATAATAACACCAGGTCTTGGATTCTCTGAAGAAAATGCAATATCATCATACATAAACACAATGATGTTTTCATCTCTTAAACCGCCTTTTCGAAGTATTTGATATGCATGACATATATCAGCCTGTAAAACAAAACATCCATAAATTTAGTTTTATACTAATCTATCTTTTAGACAGTGTTATATGTTCAAACCTGGTGTCTGTAGTTCTCGTAACCTTTTGATCCAGCAATTAAAACAGCCCATTTTTTGCCTTTTGCTCCATTGTTACTAGTTTCAATATCATTATGAGATTCAGATGATGAGAAAATAAGCAAAAGATTAAAGAAGACAAGAATGGTCTGAAAGTGACTAAAAGGAGACATATTTTGTCTGAAATTCTTGGAAGTAATCAGTGTGAGAAAGATGTGATTGACGTGAGGAAGATATGAATCGTTTGTTTATATAGGCAAAAAGCCATTTACGAGAAGAACTTGCTTTGATTGTTTTCAGAAAGTTATATTTTAATTTTTGTATATTAAAATTAAAAGATAAGTTACATAATTATTAGAAAACTAAATTCAATGATTGGATTAAAATTAAATCAACAAATTAAAATTTTATAAATATATAAATTTCTTAATTTTAAAACCTCTGAACCATACAATGGTAATTTTCTATTATGTAGGAAATATTGATAAAAATATTTCCTACTAGTAAAATTTAGAAAAAGATAAGTTTTGGATTATTAGGAAATTTTGATTTTGTAGATAAATATTTAAACAAATTTTGATTTCATTCTTTAATTTATCTACAAAATAAAAATTTCCTAATAATTAGGTATCTTATCTTTTAATTTTAATACAAAAAGATAAAAATCTACAAAATAAAAATTTCCTAATAATTAGGTATCTTATCTTTTAATTTTAATACAAAAAGATAAAAGATAAAATATAATATTTAGTGATTGGAAATATAATTTTTCTAAAATTAAGGAAATCAAATAATTTTTTTGGGTAGCTTATCTTTTAACTTTAATACAAAAAGATAAAAATATTTATCTTTTTGGGTAACAAATTAACATATTATGGTAACCAAAAGATAAAATATTTATCTACAAAATAAAAAATTTCTAATAATCTAAAAGTTATTTTTTCCTAAATTTTACTAATAGAATATATTTATATCAATATTTTTTAATATAAATAAAAAATTAACATTGTATGTATGGTTCAGAGTTTTTAAAATTAAGCAATGAACATATCTATAAAATTTAAAAATGTTTGATTTTAATTTTAACCCAATCGTTGACTTTAGTTTCCTTATAATTATGTAACTTATCTTTTATTTTTAATTGAAAAATTAAAATATAACTGTTTGAAAACATTCAAAACAAGTCTTTCTCGTAAATGAGTTTTTTCCACATAAACAAATGATTCATATCTTTTTCACATCAATCACATCTTTCTCACACTGAAATGATTCATATCTTTTTCACATCAATCACATCTTTCTCACACTGATCACTTCCAAGAATTTCAGACAAAATATGTCTCTTTTAGTCACTTTCAGATCATTCTTGTCTTCCTTAATCTTAGGACAACATCCGTCTTCATTACTTGGACGAATCATGAAAGCCAAATACTATCCTAAGACATCGATTCTATACGCAAATATGGGCAATCGTCCTTCTTATGGTTGGAAGAGTATAATGGCAAGTACGAAAATTATGTCTCAAGGTCTCATGGTTGAAATTGGCAATGGTGAGAAGCTTAAACTGTTATCGGATCGCTGGATTATGGATACATCACCATGATCGCCTATTCCTTTGATTACAGACCTGACAATCGAGCTACAGCTACGTCATCTCAAGGAACCTTACTTGCATCAATGGAATCACAGTCAGTTGCTCCATTACTTTGGTTCGGGAGATACTAAGAGGATAATGCAAGTAAAACCCGATGGTCAAGAAGCAAAGCTTGGACTCTCATTCATACCTCGAGCGATATCTACTCAGTTGAATCTGGTTATCGGCAATGGACTTCTCTCCAACTTAAAGCTGGCATCCAGGTTCCTGAGCTCTCTCCTAACTTCTCGAATTTATTCAATCAAGTATGGAAATCATCTACGAGTGCCAAACTCAAAAACTTCATATAGTGTATGAAAAAAGGTGTTCCGGTGGGACTGGAATTATACAAAAAGAAGATAATCTTAGACCCCAGTTGTGTTGTTTGTTGTTCTCAAGCTGAAAGTATTAATCATCTCTTTTTTGAATGTTCCTTTGGTCGACTAGTCTGGACTATTTCACCGTACTGTTACGTCTTAAACAACACCAACTCTTCATTTTTTGTCAATATAAGTGTATGTTTGACTCTTGCAGAAAACAAGCAATTAGAGGATGATGATACTTTGCCATGGATTATATAGAGACTATGGAAATCACGCAACGAGTTGGCTTTCCAAGGAACAATACCTGACGCACAAAGACTGCTACAACTCGCCTTAGGTGATGTCTATGAATGGAAATCAAGTATCCCGTCACCTATCTAGTCTCTGCAGCCTGTGCCGCAAACATTACATAGATGGTCGCCTCCTCCGGATTCATTTCTTAAATGTAATGTAGATGCTACATGGCAGGACTCTCATGACAAATTTGGAATTAGATGGATACTCATGGACTCTTTCGGCAGAGTCATATTTACATAAATAAAATGCTACCCTAAGCTATCCTCTTTGGAGGCTGAAGCTATGGCGCTAACATGAGCTGTCTCTTGTCTTTGGAATATGGGTTATGATCGGATTCTTTTCGAGAGTGACTCTTTATCGGTTATAAAAGCCTTGTCTTTGGAATATGGGTTATGATCGGATTCTTTTCGAGAGTGACTCTTTATCGGTTATAAAAGCGGTAATGGAGCAGAAATTATCACCTACGTACAAACATTCGTATCAGACATCCATGACATCTTGCGTAGGAAACCATGACACAATGACAAGTTCAATTTACTCATATCAGTCGATGAGGAATGTCATAGCTGATGCTTTGGCTCACTATGCATCATCTTGTCCCCTATATTTAGGACACCATCTTAGCTTTTGAAATTATAATATGTATAATAATAGTTTAAAAAAAACCATTTTAAAGAAAATTTAGAAATAAAATTTATTATAAAATATTATAGATTTGTAATTTTATTTTGGAGAAACAAAAACAATTTTGGAGAAACATTTAGAAATAAAATTTATTATAAAATATTATAGATTTGTAATTTTATTTTGGAGAAACAAACAAAAACAAAAATTATGTTTCTTATTGATTTGCTAAAACATTAGTTTATGTTATCAAATTAAAGTATATTATACTATGTTAAAGTTTTTTAATATCTATTATATCAAATCTACAAATATCCTCAACCTGACACCTCACAGTAAATGGCTGCATAATATACCAACCTGCCACTATAAACTAAGTTGTACAGGCTATAAACTATGCACCCATGTTTTTCAAGGTGGGTCCGTCCTTTACCAAATTAAATACAAGTAAAAGAGTTTTAAATTAATGTAACCAAAAAAAAATTAGTAAAATATTATAATTTAAATATAAATAAATTAATTAATTAATTAAAAATTATAAAATTATTATAATTTAAATATAAATAAATTAATTAATTAATTAAAAATTATATACTAAATTGTGTGATACACGGGTTTATAATACCTAGTTTTTTTATATATACTAAATTGTGTGATACACGGGTTTATAATACCTAGTTTTTTTATATAATAAGATAGTTTTTTCAATAAATCTCTATTTTCCATTTTTTTTTGTCAACTAAACCGCATTCATATGCCAATAATTATAAATAAAAATTCCAAACACATAATCATTCCAGAGAAAATAGACAGAACCATATAAAGTTATCGATAGAACCAAAATAGATGTTTATCTATTTTCCTTTTCTTAAAAGATATTTTTCTATTTATATTTTGAATTATAAGTTTAGTTTCTAAAATTTATTGAATTATATACGTAAGAATTTTTTTTTTCAAATTAACTACTTATATTTTCCTGTTAAAAAATCATATTTGGATTCTTGTGACAAACATCTTATATATTACATAAAACATATTACATAGTTATCAGTAAATAGAAAACGTAATAATTAGTTATTCAGTAAACATTAGTTATTCAGTAAACAGAAAACACCAAGAAAAAAAATCATTCTAGTAACTAATCAAATGCGTAAATCAAAAAGTCAGAAGATGCGTTTGATTTACGCATTTTTTTTTCGTTAATGTGAATAAACCAATTTGAGTCATGATTCTGACATTATAAGACACTTCCTCAAATTTGGCTCAGTACCACTTTCCAGTGAATTCATTGAGTCGTCCAAATTACAAATTTCTCAATTTAGGAGTTTGCGTCTTGCAGATATATTATAACAAACCTACTCACTTTTTGAGTCATTTGATATGTACAATACAACATTCATAATTACATAGCTTAAGCAAACTGCAATGACAAGAATGGCCTCACTGTATCTACTTCAACAGGCCAAGTATGTTACTTAATCTTCTTCGTTATGGTCTGAAGGAAAAGATAATGTAAACTGTGAGATTTTGATGGACCAAAGACATGTTATAATGTTATAGAAGAGGATTAAAACTAGTCAGTTGTGTAAAGTTTACCTGAGTTCTTCTCTGTGTCTGATGAAGTGAATGAATGTTTATTGGAGCTATCTGAGTATACGCTCAGTTCATCCTGCAATGGAACCATTTCAAAGTCATTTTATGTTAAGAAGAGGGTAAAATTGAAATGTTGAAATTGCTAAAATCATTTTTGAACTTACAACTGGTGGCATTGAGATTTGGCTATGATTTGGTGTCAGGCCTCTGCTCAAGTTGAACATCATCCATTCCATAT
>CM071718.1:13305916-13315963 GCA_036630335.1 Physaria fendleri | reverse complement strand
AGTCAACATAAACCTCAGATCAGAGAAAACGAATTATGAACAACTGCTAATAGATCTTAATGCAACAATGGAGTGATACCTGAGGTCAGATGAGCTAAGAAACGAAACAAAGACGAAGATGAGAAACGAAGACGAAGATCTGAGTGAGTCTGATATTATTAATATCGATTTAATATCGATTTGAAGAAGAAATTAATTTCCAAATGGAAAAGAAGAAGGATGGGTTTATTTGTATCAATTAGGTCAGATGAATGGGTTTATTTCCAGATGAATGGGTTTATTTGTATCGAACTAAATTTTAAATTAAAAATAAATTTTTTTTTTTTTTTGGACAACATAATTAAAAATAAATTAAAACAGAAATATTCATTTGATAAACGGAAACCAAGGAAAGGGATGGTTTAAACATTGACTTAATAGTTTACTTCATCATTATTAAAAGAATAAATAGCACAATTAAAGGACATCGGCAATAGTGGTGACTGCTCAATGTAACCAAATAGTTCTGCTCAATCGATTCTGATCTGATGCGAGGCCAATACCAATCGATTCTGATCTGATGCGAGGCCAATACAAGAACACAATCTTCTACGTCATCAATCAGAATCGAACCACTGGGACATGTGTAGACATTGCAGTTCTTCAATCCGTGAAGGAACAGAGTGTTAACAGTTCCTGTCAACTTATCTTGACATGAATCAAGAGATCCGACAATATCACTTCACAAACATGATCTTACCAAAAAGGATTAGACTTTTCTTGTTTATTTTTACTTCACATGTACATGTGTGAAACTTGTTCTTATGCAACTTAGATGCTTATTCAATTTTTTATGATGGTTAATTGAAGATGTCCAAATGTTTTTACTTATATGGTCCATTCACTTTCATTTGCAGCCTAAGAGACAAAAAGCTTATCTTGCTTAACTTTTGATTTATATCATGTAGCCCAAAAAAAAAATATCATGTGTCCTAAACACCAAGAAATGACCATATGCATGTACACACACCAACTATATGCTTTTTCCAACAGATGGATGAAATCATATTTTTTTTTAAAAAAAAAAAAAAACCATAATATTTTTTTTTAAAAAAAAAAAAAAACCATAATAGACTAAGAAAGAAAAATGCAGATAATGAATTTGGGGAGACAGGAGGTAAGAAGATTAAGGTTTTGCTTCTCTTCACCACCACCATCATCAGTACACATTTTAGAGTCTGATTTCTTGAGCATGATTCATCTGCGAAAGAAGAAAATTCGAAATCAACCATGGAAATCAAAGTCTAGCCCGGGAAAATCCATTAGAAACAATGTTTAGACTTTAGAGAATCCTTTTCGTTCACTTGTTTCATTGACTAACCTGAATGAAAGGATTAAATCTTTGTGGACATCATGAATTTGGTTTTCTTCTCAGCAGGCTTCAAAATCTGAAACGAGCACATAAGGTTCTCGTCCACGCTCATCATGGCACCAGCATTATCGAATTCTCCACAGTAGTTAGGAGCTGAAAACACTGTCACAAGTTGTCTATCAGCAAAGAACTCATAGCCATCCTCCACGACCTGCCATCAGAAATCCGACTTCCTTATTAACATCACAACAAGCAGAAGAATAAAAAAAAAAACCATAATAGACTAAGAAAGAAAAATGCAGATAATGAATTTGGGGAGACAGGAGGTAAGAAGATTAAGGTTTTGCTTCTCTTCACCACCACCATCATCAGTACACATTTTAGAGTCTGATTTCTTGAGCATGATTCATCTGCGAAAGAAGAAAATTCGAAATCAACCATGGAAATCAAAGTCTAGCCCGGGAAAATCCATTAGAAACAATGTTTAGACTTTAGAGAATCCTTTTCGTTCACTTGTTTCATTGACTAACCTGAATGAAAGGATTAAATCTTTGTGGACATCATGAATTTGGTTTTCTTCTCAGCAGGCTTCAAAATCTGAAACGAGCACATAAGGTTCTCGTCCACGCTCATCATGGCACCAGCATTATCGAATTCTCCACAGTAGTTAGGAGCTGAAAACACTGTCACAAGTTGTCTATCAGCAAAGAACTCATAGCCATCCTCCACGACCTGCCATCAGAAATCCGACTTCCTTATTAACATCACAACAAGCAGAAGAATCAAATCGTGAAATGATCTAAAATTTTACCTGATGGGCACGGCACACAAGGTCTATATCATGTTTTGTAAGAAACTCAGAGACTTTATCTGGACCAAAAGTGTATGAAACACCTCTGTCATTCATTCCCCATCCTTTAACATCTTTCCCAGGATCAGACCAGAGCAAATCACAGAGCAGTCCAGTGTCTGGAATCATAGTAGGACGAGGCAAACTTCTAATCTCATGCAAATGATTGAGATCCGGCGAAAGTCCACCGTGCATACACAATATTTTGTCATCTATAAGAGCCGCAACAGGAAGGCAATTAAAACAATCTGTGAAAACCTTCCATACCCGCCGCAACAGGAAGGCAATTAAAACAATCTGTGAAAACCTTCCATACCCTCACATTAAACCTCCTTTCATATATACGATTGATAGAAGCACATTCGTGGTTTCCCCTTAGTAGGAAAAAGTTCCCAGGGTATTTTATATACGATTGATAGAAGCACATTCGTGGTTTCCCCTTAGTAGGAAAAAGTTCCCAGGGTATTTAATCTTGTAAGCTAGTAAGAGACATATTGTTTCAAGACTCTGTTTGCCTCTGTCCACATAGTCACCCAGAAATAGATAATTGGCACTAGGAGGGAAGCCACCGTACTCGAATAGCCTCAGCAAATCACTATATTGTCCATGTATATCACCTGGTTTAAGACATCACAGCAAAAATCATAAGTATACGATTGATAGAAGCACATTCGTGGTTTCCCCTTAGTAGGAAAAAGTTCCCAGGGTATTTAATCTTGTAAGCTAGTAAGAGACATATTGTTTCAAGACTCTGTTTGCCTCTGTCCACATAGTCACCCAGAAATAGATAATTGGCACTAGGAGGGAAGCCACCGTACTCGAATAGCCTCAGCAAATCACTATATTGTCCATGTATATCACCTGGTTTAAGACATCACAGCAAAAATCATAAGAAAAGTCAAATACTATACTGAAACTCAAAAATAGAAACAATGTTTTCAACAGCTCTGATGAAATTAGCATTGTCAAACAAAGGATGCATGATGAAATCTCTCTCTTTTCTCTCTATTCAGATCAATCAAACATATTCAATGATCAGAACACACATCTTAATAAAACCAATTCTCATACTCAAATGTTAACCATCTGGCATTATACATTCCTTTGTAGCTATGTCTAGGATCCAACAACCATTACATAGCAACACAATATAAACTCATGTGCTTACCCTCTCAAACCAATTAATATCTAAAAAACAAAACTTTTCTCACTCAAATTCTAGTCGCCTTAGAACATCAATCAAATGTATACACACAACCAAAAAAATTAGAATGTTCAAACAACATTATCCCAAAATTTTTGTAGACATTAACCCAAGGAGAAAAATCAAACAAACAATAAGAACCCTAAAATCAAATTTATACAAAATAGAAGCGATGAAATTGAGAACATACCACAAATTTTAATGGGTGCCTCAAGCTCAAGCAAATTGGGTTGCTGAAGAAAAATATCTTTAGCTGTAGTACAGAGCTGTTTGATCTCAATCTCCGATAGCTGGACTTGCTTTCCTGGTCTAGCTAACCGGACCTCCGTTAGCCGCCTGATTATATCATCCAGAACCGCCGGGTCAATCGCCGTCTGTTGCCCTTGCGTCGTCATCGCCATTAAACACAACCTAATCAAAGAAAGAAGAAAAGAAAACCCTAATTTTTTTCGACCCCCAAATCAAAAGCTAAAAAAAATCAGTTACGCGCAGACTTTCAAGTTCTGTTATTTTAAAAATAAAAATGCTGGAGAGCTATATGTCACGACGTCTTTTGTAAGTCTGTTATTTTAAAAATAAAAATGCTGGAGAGCTATATGTCACGACGTCTTTTGTAAGAGTTCCTCAAATGGGCTATTGCTTAATTATTAATGGGCCGTATATTAGTCCAATAATAAGAAGGTTATTTTGGATGAATTCTCCGGATCGGGTCAGATCGGGTCGGATGATTTTAATTGGGTCAAAAATTTGATATACGGGTCGGTTTGAAGTCTTCTTCTTATGTAAAAATCTTGTGATTTGTCTGATTCTGTCGGTAATCACGTGTAATAAAATTGATCGGCGCGTGGTAAGAAAGCACGTGGATCATTCCAATTGCTTCGGCGACGTCAGAGAAAGAAACCCAGAAAACCTTACAAATTCAGATAAAGGGACGATGTTTTTATCGATCTTATATAATTTCTTAATGAGATTAGAAGAATCTCTCTTATAAAGCTTTGATTTTTATTTTCCACTTTGTTTGATTCGATGGATGAGTCTTTTGATAATCTACAGACGAGTCGTTTGCTTGGTTCAGTTCCTGTAAGTTCAGTAAAACATCCATTCGTTTTACTATTACCATTTTGAAGCTTCTCCAATGAGTTTTTATGGAGGATCCCTAAAAAAATTAACCTTTTTGTGCATTTCGTCGATTTTGCTTTTTTTTTTTTGCTTTGTGTTTGTGTTCCGTCTCAGAGTGTTACAAAGTCCAGTTTTTAGAATCGTTCACCGATAGGATTATGAAAATTTTCAGATTTTTTTTTTGGCTATATGTTCCCTTCCATGATCATCATCTGTATTGCTTAGGCTGTGGTGAGTGATGTGAAGAGAAACACCGATATACCTATTGAAACTGTAAATGAAGGTATGCTCTTTTGATAGTTACTCTTTAAAGTGACTTGTGCTAATGATGTTTCACGGTAATGAAAGGACTTTTGAGTCTTGCTTGTGTTCTGTATTACTGCAGGCTCTTCTGCAAATATGCAAATATTTCCACCAAATCTAGGAAACAATGTGAAAGGTTATCAAACTCTAGAGAGCCCATCAGGTAAAAGATACTCCTTTTGGCCTTAATCACCATGAATCCAGTAAATCTTAAGAACTTGTTATGTCGACGAAACTTTTGAAGTGTACATAGTGTTGACAATACATGTTTAGGCATGTCAATCCTTTGTATTCTCACTTTGTTCTGGCCTATATGATAATCTAATTTATCTACACCTGTAGAAGGACCTCCTGATCAACAGGCAACAAACAACTGGAAGGGCTATTTTAACGTCTACTCGTATACTCAATACTTCGATGTAGATACAGACATTGTTTTGAACAGATTAATGAGCTCTTTATATCCCACTAGTGGAGATTTTTTCAACAAGATTGATGCAAATCCTGATTTTATATCCCACTAGTGGAGATTTTTTCAACAAGATTGATGCAAATCCTGATTTGTAAGTCACTCACTGCCTTTTCCTCTAACTCTTTGGTGACTAAGCTCGCTCTGCGAGAGTTCTTTAAACATCTTATATTGAGATTTCTTTGATCAGTCCACTGTCTGATTAATGTAATCAGGGAAAGTTTTTTGTGTAGATTAATGACTAGTGTGTGCATCTTGTCTCTTTGTTAGGTATGGACTTGTCTGGATCTGCACTACACTTGTGTTTATTCTCGCTTCTCTCGGAAACTGTGCCACGTATCTCGCGAAGAAACGAACCAACAGTGATGCTCCTTGGATCTTTGATGTAAACTATATGAATTTAGCAGCTTCTATAATTTATGGTTATGCAATAACTGTACCTCTAGGATTCTACTTCTCACTCAAGTATATAGGATCAAAAGCTGATCTTCTAAAATTCTATTGCCTCTGGGGATACTCTCTCTTCATTTTCATTCCTACCTCTGTAAGTATCACAGTGTCTTTAGCTTATGTTGTTTTGAACATTCTAATACTCGAGATTTGTGTTTTTGCAGCTTCCATTTCTGATTCCTGTGGAGTTTTTGAGATGGGTGATTATACTTTTAGCTGGTGGTGCATCATCGTGTTTTGTTGCTTTGAATCTACAGTCTTACCTTGAGACAAACAATGAGATCACTGTCGTAATGGCTGTATCATTTGGTATGCAAATGGTTCTTTCAATCTTCATCAAAGTCTGGTTCTTTCCTTAAAAGCTTTGTGATTTTGATGTGATGTAGTAGAACAAAAGGCCACTAGTAGAAAATGAAACACACAATGTAAAAGAAGAATGATTTTGGATTTGTTTTTAACTTGCTTAGTTTCATGGGCCTGAACAGATAGATAATTATGGGCCTGATTTACGGCCCAATAATAAGTAAGTAAATAAATCATTTTTGTTTTTTAGGTATTAAAAGTACTTTTAACCGTCCATAGTGTTTATATTGATTAATAACTAATTAAACTTACTAATCCACTTTACACATAACAAATTTTTGTTTCTTTTTGAGTTACTTATTGGTTTTGTCTTCTCAGATTCATTTTGAGTTGCTAATTCAATAATTAATTTTTATATATATCTCCAGCTCACCCCTTTTACAACCAAAATAATAATTTAAAATGGAATATAAAATGTTTTGTAAAAAGAACAATATCAATTCTGTTGATATTCCACAATAGCAATCACAGTCTCAATCAGTCTTACCAAAAAAAAATGATTTATTTTTATTAAATATATATTCGATAGTGATTCTTTTTTTTTTCCTGTCATCTGATTAATATATATTCGATAGTGATTCTTGATTCCTTTAACTGCGTCTTATCACCACATATATACTTTTAATTCGACAGTAATTGAGAAAAAGAAACTCGTGATTTATAAACCCAAAAAAAAAAAAAAGTATCATCCAAACTCATCTACTTTGGTTAGGTCGTGGTGTATTTAAGTATTTTTTGTAATTAAAAAAGTATCATCCAAACTCATCTACTTTGGTTAGGTCGTGGTGTATTTAAGTATTTTTTGTAATTTTTTTTTTGATAGGATTGTAATTCATAAGATAAACAAGAAATTGTAATTCTTGTTTATCTTATGAATTCATATAGTTTTACCCAAAATAATGAATTCATTTACGTATATTAATTTCGTTTTTAAGGATCTTTCCTGACAAAATTATTAGAGAATTTTTTTTTTTTTACTAGCAAAAGTATAAATATAATCACAAAACTTCAGTTTGCGTAACGTAAAAGTATCATCCAAACTCATCTACTTTGGTTAGGTCGTGGTGTATTTAAGTATTTTTTGTAATTTTTTTTTTGATAGGATTGTAATTCATAAGATAAACAAGAAATTGTAATTCTTGTTTATCTTATGAATTCATATAGTTTTACCCAAAATAATGAATTCATTTACGTATATTAATTTCGTTTTTAAGGATCTTTCCTGACAAAATTATTAGAGAATTTTTTTTTTTTTACTAGCAAAAGTATAAATATAATCACAAAACTTCAGTTTGCGTAACGTACCGACATCAAACAACACTTAATGCCAAACCCTTTAAGCCCCAAAAAAAAAATTCTACAATTTTCATAAAAAAAAAAAAAATTCTAAATGCATCTTCTTTTGACTTTTACCAAAAAGAAAATACATTTTGAGATAAAATAAAATAAAATTAAGACGAGACGACTTAATTTTTGGGAAATAGTTTCTTTGAACGTGATTGCACTAAACTTTTTTTGGAAGTTCGTGACTCGTGACGGCTTTACATTGGACACAGATAAAAAATCTAATGATATTTGAAGCTTCCGATAAAAAATCTAATGATATTTGAAGCTTCCCCAATTACAACTCTCCAAGTACAACACACACACACACACAAAAAACATAAATATATTGAACCTTATCTTTTCTGTTTTTCTTCATTTTTTGTTGGTCGGGTGAAAAAATCTTATCTATTTATCTCCATCTGAGTGCAAAAATGTATAACGTGTTCTTGTTTTGCCCACTCAATACCCATAACACATATTTTTTGTTTTAACTCTTAAAAATGAAATCTTTCACTATAAATAGAATAAATCAGAGTGTGTGTATATATAGTTTTTTTCTTTTTGACCTAAAAAAATATATATATTTTTTTCTTTATTTATTACATATACAAACAAAAAAAAATCAATATTTAAGAATTATTTTAACACCAAAACAGAAAAACTTGGTTATCTTGATTAAAATCAATCTTATAATATAATATTAACAAACAAAAAAAAATCAATATTTAAGAATTATTTTAACACCAAAACAGAAAAACTTGGTTATCTTGATTAAAATCAATCTTATAATATAATATTATTTTTATGATATTCGGGCAATGTGTCATGTAAATTGATTCCAATATTTTAAGATAAAATTTCTGATGATTCTATTGTTTTGATTAATATTTTAACTCAAAAAATGAATGATTCAGTATCGTACAATATTAACCTTCGATTATAAGTTAATTTCAGTTGTATATATGTTTTTTTTTTTTTTGGTTAGGAATCTCGTGTCCATAAAATTTATATTCATGATAGACTTGTGAGTTTTGACTCTTCCTTTATTATACTGTGGTTGATTCGAATATATGTTTTATATTCGTATATCCTAAGATTTATATATATATATATATATGATATTATTAGTGCGAAGAACCGTTGGTTTGATCCGTTATATTGTCCTATGCTAAAACATGAGAGTGATACATACGTAACAAAATTTGGAAGAGTATATGAAATAACTGACAAGTGTTTGGACCCATATTTTTGATATTTTTGATATTATTAGTGCGAAGAACCGTTGGTTTGATCCGTTATATTGTCCTATGCTAAAACATGAGAGTGATACATACGTAACAAAATTTGGAAGAGTATATGAAATAACTGACAAGTGTTTGGACCCATATTTTTGGAAGACTTTTTGTATAAACACTATTTTGTTAATTTGGCTCCTACTTCACGCTAAGAGATGATGTGAAACAAAACTGACCAAACAAAGTTTTAGTTACACATGATCTCTTTGTTCTATAGTAGTTAATTATAAGTTAATTAACACATGTTAAGACATTTTTATTACAAATTTTGCTTTGCTAAATGTAAGTTTTCTTGCAGTAGCGGTAAATCTTGAAGTTTGGAACATGTCTATCTTAAAACTTATTTATGTTCAAATCCTATACATGTGCTCTAACTGAATACGTGTCCTAAATTTGCAAGTTTGAGTCTTTTGTCTCGCGAATTAAATCCATAGATGTGGAAATATTGGATTGTACCCACAAAAAGATTGTAGTCATTCATTCTTGTCAAAACTTGATAGATAATATTTCTCAACTTTAATTCCAATTTTGTATAATTTTTGCAATACAATTGTGGTCTATATTCAAAAAATTTAATATTATCCATTAGGGTTTTTTCCTGACAAAAAAAAAAAAAAAAAATCCATTAGGGAAAAAAAAAAAAAAAAATCCATTAGGGTTTTTAAAATGCATCAAGCGTTCACTATCTACAAACGTCATATATTCGATTGCGGCACTATTTGTTATATTATCAATGTTTGGTATGAATTTGAATAAAGATGACACTAATCTTTGTGCTCACTCCATTTTAATATATACTAGTTCATATAAAAGAATACACGTGGATCAATTTCATGAAAGAAAGAAAAAGTAAGTTTAGGCATACAACATCACTTCTTATATCATTTACCCAAAATGCTTAAAGATAAAACTTCCATTTTTAACTAATTTAAAGCTTATTTATCTTGTCCACGTAAACAAAATATACCAAAAAATAATCGCAAAACGTTTATCACATATATATGTTTTTCTTAAAATACTAAGGTGCTCAAAATATCCGAATCTGAATCACCTTATCCTAAACGACTTAACTTATGCAGACTGCATTTTCAAATTTAAAAATATTTAAAAATCTATCGATATCAAAGTAATACAAAATTCACTAAAAACCAATAAATAGCATATGATATACAATCTCTGAAGAAGATTCGAAACGTCCAAAATCAAAGCTCTGAAATAAGATGCAAAAGCTTGACAACAAGCTTGGTGAAAAAAACTCCTCTATATAAGAGAGGAGAGTGTTGTCTCAAAGAAAGCAAAACCTCTGAACAGGTGATA
>CM071718.1:13264389-13275583 GCA_036630335.1 Physaria fendleri | reverse complement strand
AAAGCAATGAGAAATACAGAAGAGAGAAGAAGATTAAACAGAACCTGCAAATCGAATAAACACAGATTCTCACAGCAATCCTGCAAACGAAAACAAACAAATAGATGGATCAATCAATCAGAAGAACAAATCGCCGGGCTTTGACGAAATTAAAGCAATGAGAAATACAAAACATAGAAGAGGAATCAACGGAAATATGAAAAGGGAGATTACGTTTGAGGAATGAATCGATAGGGAGAGTAAATATAGTGGGGAAGAGTCATTCAATGTCGAAGACACGTTCTAAGCGGATTCAAGAGCGACTCTTTGATTTTTTTTTGACGAAACCGATGAAAAAAATGACGTCAAAGATGACGTTTTTTGTCTACGTGAATAGGCTGGATGGAGAGTAAAAACTCAACTTTATATATATAGATATTGGATGTCTTAATAGAGTCCTTATTTACTAAGTACCATTTAATGAGATTTTTTTGTTATTATTAAAAATATTTATCTAAATATATTTAATACCCCATATTTGATCTAAATCCAATCCTAATATATTGAATCTTAAAATCTGAACCAATTTTAATTATGAAATATTTGAACGGTACTTTGCCTCATATAACTACATAATCGAATCTGAAACCAAAGTCAACCGAATATTGTGGGATAGCTAAAAATATCCAAAATATATGTTTTTCAGCTTTAAAATAATTAAGTTAATTTTTTTTATTATAGTAATACGTATAAAAAGGGTTTCATTTGATCAAATCTTTTAACAGAAATGTGATCTCTTAGATTCAATCTAGCTGAATCATTTTCCTGCCAAAAAAAAAAATTCAATCTAGCTTAATATTTTTTACTTATTATTATTTTAAAAGCATTACTTTTTAAAAATATAAAAATATCTTATATTAAAAATATATATATATATTTAAAAACTGAGATCAATAATAATTTATTATAATTATTTATGGTAAATGATATTATTTTTTATTCTTTATTTATGAATGGTCATTCATACTTGATATCTAATTTAGACCGACTTAAAAATATTGAACGCAAATTAATTTATATAAATATCAAACAGTATTTTTCTCATATATTCCAAACACTGAATTCGAACCCGAACTAAACTTGATACCCTAGATACCAGAAAATAATCTGAATATAATAACATACTCCCTCTGTTTCATATTATAAGGGGTTTAAAGAAAAAACACGAATATTAAGAAATTTGATTCTAAAAAACTTTTATTTATTAGAACCATCATTAATAAAAAACAACCAATAGTCATTTTAGTTTATACTTCAAAATTATCTCTCTCCTCGTTAACATTCTCAAAGTTCTACAAAAAGTTACATAGAAAACATAAAACCCTTTATATATTGAAACAAATTTAAATTTCTAAAATCCTTTATATTATGAAACAGAGAGATTATTTAATATATTAATGTTAAAAAAAAATCTAATTTATCATTTTAAATGATTTAAATTGAAAACTATTGTGGCATCATATGGCACAATTGTGATCACCTCTAAAATTCATCACACATGTCTGAGATTCGAACCAACACCCACAATTATGACGATATTAAAATCACTGTTTATAAAATAGTTGGCTATACGTTTTTATTCTCTGTATCATTGATTTTTCTTTGTTACAAATCAATTAAGAACAAAAAAATTAAATGATAATTTAAAATACCATAATTTTTTTTTCAAATATTAATGCTAAGATAAAATTATTATTTTTATTTATTTTACATACCATTTCATTTTTAAACTATTTAATAAAAATAGATAATATATATAAATACAAATAAATAATGATAAGTGTGAGATATTCTCAAATAAACATAAATCTTATGAATTTGAAATCATATTTCTTCAAAACATTATTTGCATGAATTTAGAATTGTTGACAAGAATACATTTAACTGTTATTCAATTTGTAAAATAAAGTTTGTAAAAAAATTTTATCAAGAAAATATTTTTAATTACTTTTTATCTAAAATTAAGATTTTATTCAATTTTAGCAGAAATTAAATATGTTTCTTTTTTATATTTTTTATGAAATATTTTTAAATGATATTTTATCTCATATTAATGGTTTTTAATTATTTTAGATAGATTTTATCGGAAATTAATGGGTTTTAACTATTTTAGATAGATTTTATCTCAAATTTAAAGATAGTGCAAGGAAAACAAATTCTAAATTATTTTTCATAATAAAAGAGGAAAAAAATATAACTATATTAAAAATGTATTGATATTGTATTAATGATTTCCTCAATATGGTAAATTTCTAGAGTAAGAAATAAATAAAAAATTTTAAATTTTATTAATTGGAAATCACATAGTAATCAATTCCTTATAATTATAAATAGAGACTTATTTGCACATGGTAGACTCATTCTAAAATTTATATTCTTGTTCTCAATCTCATACTCATATTGGTGAAAAACAAAAGCTATTTTATAGTAGTTGTGGAACTTAAATTAATTGGCTGAAACAATATGTAAAGACATGAACTGTTAACAGGTGTGTATCTTTGTCTATCCGATTAACCCACCCAAGGATCCATGTCATAAACCGACATTGTCTCCGTATGAACAGTTTCTGTTTAATATTTGGACAACATTAGGGATCTAGATACTAGTCTACTTTCACTACCTTATCATGTCTCTTAAAATATTTTCAACTTGGAGTAATCAGGAACTAGTGAACCAAAATCCCAATTGAATATTGTATAGATTTATTTTTCTTTTAAATAACATCAATATATAGGGTAGTAATAATCAAGTATATAAGACATGAAAAGAGAGTGAGAAACAAAAGAGGTGAATAATACAAACCAGAAGAAGTAAAAACCATGAAAGAACACAAATATGATCAGAACTCTTAAGGGAAGACGATACACACTTCTTCTTCAATCCCACATAGAGGAAATGCCAAAGGATCCGAGTTGCCCGATCTACATATACATAATAGAACCCGCTGGTCAAAACCGCGGGTTCCAACTTCCTGAGGTTCTTCAGAGAAGAGCCAACACCACCGTCATCATATAACCCGCTGGTCAAAACCGCGGGTTCCAACTTCCTGAGGTTCTTCAGAGAAGAGCCAACACCACCGTCATCATATGTTTTGGTTGTGCGGAGAGAGTTTCATAAATGATGCTTGTATGTTTTTTTTATAGACTCACACATATACGTATACAAACATACACTTGTAGGCTAGCAGAAAATTTCGGATATTCGATTTTAATGAAATATATATCATGTCATAATATTTTATTCTCTAGCTCTCTATTTGATTTTTTTTTTTTTTTTTTTTTTTTTTTTTTAAAATTTATATTCTTGTTCTCAATCTCATACTCATATTGGTGAAAAACAAAAGCTATTTTATAGTAACAGTTTAATAGTAGTTGTGGAACTTAAATTAATTGGCAGAAACAATATGTAACAGGTGTATCTTTGTCTATCCGATTAACCCACCCAAGGATCCATGTCATAAACCGACATTGTCTCCGTATGAACAGTTTCTGTTTAATATTTGGACAACATTAGGGATTTAGAGACTAGTCCACTTTCACTACCTTATCATGTCTCTTAAAATATTTTCAACTTGGAGTAATCAAGAGAACTAATGAACCAAAATCCCAATTGAATATTGTATAGAAATTTAATTTTTTTTTTTTATAATTTAAATAGCATCAATAGATAGGGTAGTAATAATCAAAAAGTTTATAAGACATGAAAAGAGAGTGAGAAACAAAAGAGGTGAATAATACAAACCAGAAGAAGTAAAAACCATGAAAGAACACAAATATGATCAGAACTCTTAAGGGAAGACGATACACACTTCTTCTTCAATCCCACATAGAGGAAATGCCAAAGGATCCGAGTTGCCCGATCTACATATACATAATAGAACCCGCTGGTCAAAACCGCGGGTTCCAACTTCCTGAGGTTCTTCAGAGAAGAGCCAACACCACCGTCATCATATATTTTGGTTGTGTGGAGAGAGATTCATAAATGATGCTTGTATGTTTTTTTTATAGACTCACACATATACGTATGATGCTTGTATGTTTTTTTTATAGACTCACACATATACGTATACAAATATACACTTAGCTAGCAAAAAAAAATTCGGATATTCGATTTTAATGAAATATATTATTATGTGATAATATTTTACTCTCTAGCTCTCTATTTGATTTTTTATTTATTTTTTTTTTTTTTTAAATGAGGGGTTGAGAAATTGGGAATCTTCCAAGGGATATGCCAATTGCCATTTGGAAACCTTTTCACTTCGGCTCCAATCGCACTCCACATACTATATATCATATGGCCAAAAAATAGTTTTATGTTACTTTCTCGCTTTACTTTTTTTTTTTTTTTTTTTTTTTTTTGGTTAAAAAGCTTTCATTATCTTTTATAATGAAGACATTAAATAACACCTACTAAAATTAAACAAGCCAAATAATAATAATGTAAGTTCATAAATTCTAAGATGGATCATACGTATGCGATGACTTGACGTATTTTTCCATTTGTAACATCAAATAACTAAAATTTCGGACACGCCATATAGTAACTAATTTAGTGATGATCTACTTGTTAATATTCAAGAAATTATTTTTAAAACGAAGCAAATCAATGACATTAAACAAGGAGCCAACGGTAATGACACAACTTTTGCATGGTTTCAGTAATGTGTAAAAGAGTTCACTTATTTATTATATATATATACATTAAGAATCTTCCATTGGATATGCCTTATTTCCATTGGCTACATTTTTTTGGTGTAGCTGCAATCCCACACCCATTCATATTATCCAAATTTGTTTGTTTTTTTTTTTTTTTTTTAAGCTCTGATCATGAAAACTTCTTCCATGAATGTTTATCTACCTTCTGACCTCTGAGAACCCAAAAATCATTTGACGATTTTCATACACATACTAGCTGTGGGAAGGTCCATCTCTATCACAAACATGTGAGATGAAGAGTCTGCAGAACATGATTACGACTGTGAGTTCATCATGATCATTGTTTCCATGAAAACTAAAGGGTCTGAACTCTGAGTTTAGTATACTAACCAAATCAGAGATGTGATACTAATCTGAATCTTCGATCTCCTCTTCAGACTCCAGGTTAAGGAAATGAGCCGAGTTTCTGAGGGTAAATGATTTGTTTAGCTTCGGAATCTTTGTTCTCTTTTGTTTAGTTGTAAAACCTTTCGTCACAAGTGTATCAAACAGATCTCCCATCTCCATTTTCTTTCTCAAACCATCATGTTCATTCATGAACCTTCAGAATAAAGTAAAACAGACTCCAGGTTAAGGAAATGAGCCGAGTTTCTGAGGGTAAATGATTTGTTTAGCTTCGGAATCTTTGTTCTCTTTTGTTTAGTTGTAAAACCTTTCGTCACAAGTGTATCAAACAGATCTCCCATCTCCATTTTCTTTCTCAAACCATCATGTTCATTCATGAACCTTCAGAATAAAGTAAAAACATAACATGTTCGGAACATAGCACATTCCAACACTAAAGCCAAAAGCCATTGTAAAGGCATGTGAAAGAATGCAGCAATTTTGAAATCAAATGACACCTTTCGCGTATTGCTTTGAAGGCGTCTCTAGTTGCATAAGGAAGCCAAGTTTTTGGATCCCGGTACCTGTATTAGTGATACATAACAATTAAGAACTAGTTGTGAAATTACAGAGAACGATAATGTGGTCGCTTGGGCAGATACATAGATAATCATTACTATGACCATGAAGCCGACAACTTATTTTTAATAGACCTAAAAGTAATCTACTTGTGTTCATACTTCATACCACGAGGAAGTAGAAGTATAAAAAAAACACTTACTTGGCAGGTAATCCCGTAATCACACATACGGCCTTTTCTGGATCTGGAAAAGAAAAAAATAAACCAAAATAAAGAAGAGACTAATATGAACAAATATATGTCATCCAAAATTACTTACAGGCAACAGACTTCGTCGATAACTCTGAATTGAACGACGCACCATTACAGAATTCTAAATAGTTGCATCCTGCATGTAAGGTTAAAAATCATAAATTCAAACCTGTTTGAGCAGCTTCCAGCAGCATTTCCTCTTGGGTCATCCGTTTTTCCTCCCCTACTTTTTTCCTTTGTATTGGCTGAACAAAGATGAGAACGAATTCAACATGACAAGACTAAAAAAAACTATGAAAGTACAGCCATTAATATAAATAGCTACTGAGGATGTGTTCTGAGGAAACCTTTGATGTCGCTTGTATAGCAGCACGCATTGCATCTCTTTCTGCTTGCCGCAGAACAAAGATGAGAACGAATTCAACATGACAAGACTAAAAAAAACTATGAAAGTACAGCCATTAATATAAATAGCTACTGAGGATGTGTTCTGAGGAAACCTTTGATGTCGCTTGTATAGCAGCACGCATTGCATCTCTTTCTGCTTGCCGCACAATTACTGAAGTCCGCGTAGATTTTCTAATGATCTTCTCACCTTCTATATCTTCATGTGCTTCTTTCTCTTCTTTTTCTTCTTGTTCATTGTTTCCCAGTTCTTCACCTGACTTATCATCCCCAGGAATAATATCTTCCAGCTTTGAAACTACCTTTGTCTTCTTCTTCTTTTTCTTTGGACGAGTTTTGCCCGGATTAATCAGCGGCTTCTTTGGAAGATCCCTGCAACAACGTGCACAATATAACAAACTTAAAATAAATTATAATAGTCATCATAATCTTAACTTCGAGGAGGATGGTCAAACCTCTCTTCTTTTTCATTTTCTGCTACAGCTTCAGGCTCAGGCTCCTATTCCAAACCAAAAGGCAAAAGAAAGCCAGTTCTTCACCTGACTTATCATCCCCAGGAATAATATCTTCCAGCTTTGAAACTACCTTTGTCTTCTTCTTCTTTTTCTTTGGACGAGTTTTGCCCGGATTAATCAGCGGCTTCTTTGGAAGATCCCTGCAACAACGTGCACAATATAACAAACTTAAAATAAATTATAATAGTCATCATAATCTTAACTTCGAGGAGGATGGTCAAACCTCTCTTCTTTTTCATTTTCTGCTACAGCTTCAGGCTCAGGCTCCTATTCCAAACCAAAAGGCAAAAGAAAGAAACTTAAAAAAGGAATCTGAGCAACAGTTTGATGAATAGGTACTTTATATACGAGCAACACAAGAAAAATATATCGTCATTGAAGTCACTGTCAAACTCATCAGCAACTTCACCTTCTGCTTCATATTCATCATCATGTTCTTCCTGCAGATCATTGAAGTCACTGTCAAACTCATCAGCAACTTCACCTTCTGCTTCATATTCATCATCATGTTCTTCCTGCAGAAAACAAAGATAAAAGAGAAATATTAATTGAACACCTACATATAAAAATTTCTGCAACAGTATTTCATCATATCTCCTTATAAATAAATTGTTCCATTAGATATTTTAACATCTACAATTACAGCTCATTCTCGTCTCTTACTCTCTTTAAAAGTGTAGGATAATCCAAACCTCTTTTAGTGCTTCTTGATTCCAAAACTGTTCATCTTCTTCTACTTCGTCATCAAGCAACTTAGTCATCCTGCAAACAAGAAAAGTAATGAATTAAGATTTCAAAAACACAATCAATCTCAGTGAGAAACACATTCACCAATTAGAATCTTAGGTCGAAGTATTTCTTTACCGTTTACCCAGCGTTGCTCGGGCTGTACGGTCCAAGAATACCATTGGCTCTTCTTTATCGCTTTCCATTGATAACATGGGCTGTACGGTCCAAGAATACCATTGGCTCTTCTTTATCGCTTTCCATTGATAACATGCTCGCCTCTTACCAACTAGGTTGCACAGAAACGTCACTTGTACGCCGTCTCCAGATTCTTCTTGGGGACGGAAACGGCACAGATACTCCTCTGATATAGTTTCGATGAAATTACGTCATAATACAGCGATGAAATTAGGTCACAAACGCTACTCTGATAATTTCCATTGATAACATGCTCGCCTCTTACCAACTAGGTTGCACAGAAACGTCGTCTCCCGTCCGAGATTCTGCTTGGGGACGGAAACGGCACATATACTCCTCGGAAACGTTCCTCCTCTGATGTTTCGATGAAATTAGGTCACAATACAGTGATGACATTAGGTCACAAACACTCCTCCGATAGTTTCCATTGATAACATGCTCGTCTCTAACCAACTAGGTTGCACAGAAACCCTCACTTGTATGGCGTCTCCCGTCCCAGATTCCGCTAGGGGACGGAGACGGCACAGATACTCCTCGGAAACGCTCCTCTGATAGTTTCGATGAAATTAGGTCACAAAAAAGGCTTTTTAGTTTGGAGGATAAAAATGGGAAAAAAAAAAAGAGGGGTATATTAGGTGAAAGTACGGTTTCTCAGCTTTGATCCCAAATTTTTGTTTCTCGATATTAGGCACAACATTTATTTGGGCCGTCATGGGCCATTTGTCAATGATATAAGTCTTGGTCAAAGGTTCATGGGCCATTTATTTGGGCCTTCATGGGCCATAATTATTTGTCTTTAAGAGCAATGATCCATATTCTGGTGAGGAGTGAGAGATTATCTGATGCACAGTTGTTGTGTTCTTAGGATGATTAGCATATTTATGAGTCAAATAAATGTTTCATGTGTCTTTTTCTCCAATAAAAATATTCTTGTTTAACCATATTTATGAGCAATCTTAACAAGACAATCACAAAGTTCATATGGTTTTGAAAACATAGCCATATGATCTGCATCTTTAATCTCCATAACTTCATTAACAGGATAGTTTTGGATCATCCATCTTTGAAATTCTTCACTTACACCTTTATCTTCTCCACATACAATATACACACGATTAATCGATCCATATCCTTGTTCTGTAAATCTTGTAGTTTCGATGAAATTAGGTCACAAAAAAGGCTTTTTAGTTTGGAGGATAAAAATGGGAAAAAAAAAAAGAGGGGTATATTAGGTGAAAGTACGGTTTCTCAGCTTTGATCCCAAATTTTTGTTTCTCGATATTAGGCACAACATTTATTTGGGCCGTCATGGGCCATTTGTCAATGATATAAGTCTTGGTCAAAGGTTCATGGGCCATTTATTTGGGCCTTCATGGGCCATAATTATTTGTCTTTAAGAGCAATGATCCATATTCTGGTGAGGAGTGAGAGATTATCTGATGCACAGTTGTTGTGTTCTTAGGATGATTAGCATATTTATGAGTCAAATAAATGTTTCATGTGTCTTTTTCTCCAATAAAAATATTCTTGTTTAACCATATTTATGAGCAATCTTAACAAGACAATCACAAAGTTCATATGGTTTTGAAAACATAGCCATATGATCTGCATCTTTAATCTCCATAACTTCATTAACAGGATAGTTTTGGATCATCCATCTTTGAAATTCTTCACTTACACCTTTATCTTCTCCACATACAATATACACACGATTAATCGATCCATATCCTTGTTCTGTAAATCTTGTTGTCCCTGTCAGATTACTTGTAACAGCTGGTCCAATTCTCACCAATGTTTTGGCTAATTCATAATCCTAACAATCAACAAAAAGAGAACTTGTCATAAAGGGTTCATGTTTTGAGTTTTTGTAAGAAGTGAAGCATTTCTTGAGTCTTACTTCGATAGGAGAGTTTAGGTAGAGCTTCTTTAAGTATTTTGGTCCAAGAGAAATAGTCATTAGAGGATGATCTTTTGTTCCGTAGCTTCTAAACTCCATATCCATATGTTCTTCTTCCGGGAGGCTTTCAAAGAACTGTGTTTATATTCCAGTCAAATCTCAAATATCAAATTGACACATAATTAAAGGGTCCGTCCTAAAGGCCACATATAGTCTAAGACCAAAACATAGGTGATTCTTTGAGAATATTGTACCTTCTCAAACACATACGTAGGTGGATTCATAGTATCAGGCATAAAAGATGAAACAAAGACAGCAACTGAGATTTTACTAGGAAACATATCAGCTGCAAGAGCAACAAGTAATCCTCCAAGGCTATGAGACACAACGATTACTTTATCATCATCTGAACCAAATGATTCAAGAACCTCAAGCAATGGCTTAGCATAATCTTTCAAACTCTGAATCTCTTCTACTCTGCTCATGTTTACACCAGATGCTGTCAAATCGAAAACCTTGACATTGTGGCCGGATTGTTCTAGTAGTGGCTTTACTTTGTACCAGCACCATGCTCCGTGGCAGCCTCCGTGAACTAGCACAAACCGCTTCATCATCTAAGTGTGTTTTTTTTTGAGGGGTGTTTGTATTGGTGAAGTGATGATATGATGATTTATAGTGGAGATATTTTGAAGATATTTATTGCTTTGATTTGAAATGTCACAATCGATGTCTTTGTAATCAATAATCATAAATCATAGTACTGTTTTTAGTCGCATCAAAACTTATGAATCCGTGAATTTGGTATAGATGCATGAACAAAATCCGAATTTTAAGGGAACAAACATTAAGACGAAAGGAAGTTTTTCCCTTTTAACTACGTTTGTATTTTTTTTCTTCCACTCCAGTTAATTGTGACCTAATTCAATAGAAAAGATAACAAATAATAAATGAGTTAAAAGGACATTTGGCTTTGCCGCAATAAATAGCCTTAAGAGGTAGTTCAGCTTTCAGTGTAAAGAGACTTCTCATCGTTCCATAACACGAACATGGATCTCTTGTCCTAAATACCTGTTAAACCCACACTGTCCTAAATAACAAATGTGAACATGAAGAAGTCTTCACGAGGCTTCAGACAATAGTTAGGGATTTGGATAAGATTGTGAATGAGGAGATGTATTGTTAATTAACGTCTTTCGTTTCTGGTATTATCTTATTTGATATCTAAACAAAGTATAAATATATACATACTTTGCATCCACGCTTATGGATCCAATACGAGTCTCTGCTCACTTAACTGTTCTTGCATCTTCTCCTTCTCTTCCAATTGTTGTCCTTTTCCTTCCTCTATCTCCTTCTGCAGATATTCATGTGTCGATTCAAAAACTTGTACCGAGCGATTATGTTATGCATTTCCAAATATAAACTCTTTTTTTCTTTTGTTTGTAGTGTACATAACATTTTACGCCAAATTCCAATTGCGAGGTGTATTCATGCAAACGCAAAACACAGAAACTGTGTGAAACAATGAGCATTGGATGGA
>CM071718.1:13170835-13182731 GCA_036630335.1 Physaria fendleri | reverse complement strand
TTATGAATAATAAGTATTTTTTTATGGGTAAAATAAATTTAAAGTCCAAAACATATTAAGTATCAAATAATTTCCAACAAGTATCAAGTAATTTCTATCAAGTACAAGTAACACGGGTATAAGTATCAAGTACGGGACAAGTACTAAAATTTTTTGCCCGACTTGTTGCTTGTCCCGTACTTGCAAATATCTTCATTACGAGGCTTGATACTTGGCTTGATTATTACGGGTACTATCAAGCCAAGCCGGGTCAAGTAGCAAGTACGGGACGGGTAACAAGTACCCGTGCCCAGGCCTATTCACAAGCCAAGCCGGGTCAAGTAGCAAGTACGGGACGGGTAACAAGTACCCGTGCCCAGGCCTATTCAGAGGTTCATATAAATTTGAATTTTGGAAGAACATGGCTTAAGATTCAGAGGCTAATAAATAGCTTTAATGAAAGGATTCAAAGGTCCATCACAAACTTGAATTATAGAAGCACGATGGCTTAAATTCAGAGGCTCATGAAGAGCTTGAACGAAAGGATTCAGAGGTCCATCACAGACTTGAATTACAGAAGCACTTTGGCTTAGATTCAGAGGCTCGAGCTTGAATGATTCAAAGGCTCGTGAAGAGCTTGAATGATTCAAAGGCTCGTGAAGAGCTTGAATGATGGAAGCACTAGGCTTAAAACAAAACAAAAAGAAAAAAAAAGTGAAAGAGTTTTACCGCTTGATCAAAACTCCGGAGCAAACCTGCTCTGATACCATGATAGAATGATAAGAGACATAGATTGGAAGAATTATATGTTGACTCTCATAATATAATCAAAGTGATGATACATATGTTTATATAGAGAATGAAATCGTAATCATATTTAACCTAATTTCTAAATAGATTTAAATCTTAATATACTTATTACATAATATTTGATAATAATATTAAATCTTCTAGATTTTTTTAAATCTTCTAGAAGCTATAGCAATAATTAGAAACGGTCATTTGATCCCCACAACTTTTATAAAACTTGTACATAACTCTTGTTGAATAGACATTTGTTTTAGAATTTGGTTTGAGATATTATATTTGACCCCCACACTTTATATTCGATCTTTGCACCTTAATTACTATTTTTTCTTGCACACTTAATACATAGTTTTAGCCTTTTAGGTAACACGTTTGAGTATCAATTTTAATTCTTGCATACAAGAATCTGGAAGTTAAGATTGATTCAATACAATAGGACTTTGATGTTGAAGCTACTAGAGGAGGAGATCAATCTAGACCATTGTGCTACTAAAATTCAAGAACTAGAGTGCACTGTTTTTGGAAGCTTAGGGTGAAATATAAACTGATCACGTACTTAAAAACACTTTGTTCCAGTTAGATATTTTTGTATTATATCTTTCCAGCTTTAATGACTCCAAAAAAAATATTTCATTAATGAAATAGTAGGACGACTAGGATTGTCCTTTAACAACCAAATTTAATAACCAAAAGCAGTACAAAATTATCTAAGAAAGAATAATATGGAGTGGAGGTCACTAAATCTATAAAGCCTTCTTGAAGATAGTATATGCAGCATTGGAGTGAACTGAATCAGAGTTCCATAGATGATGCTCCTTAAGTAGAGTATGTTATTGAGATCGTTTGAAAGTCAAGTCGATGCTGCTGGCCCCTGTAAAACTGTGACAAGCACCTCAGTAAAGAGAAGAAGAGTAATTGACATGGATGTTGTTATAGGTTAACATGTTCATGTTCTGAAACCCATAGCTCCCATATCCTTGTACCCCAAATGACCCCGTGTTCCTTGTACCCCAAATGACCCCGTGTTCATGTTCTCAAACCCATTGATCTCAGTTCCTTGTACTCCAAGTGACCCCAAGTAATTTTCCACATCTGAATACGACGGATACATCATCAGTTCAGGTGGAAGCGGAGGCAGAGATTACTCTTGGTTCAAATCTGATGCAGAGACTTGTGCGATTTGCACTATGCTAGTGTTTCCCACATCTGAATAAGGAGGGTGGTAATTCATCAGTTGAAACGACGGATCCAGAAATTGACCTAGACTGAAATCTGATGCAGAGACTTGCGGGAATTGCGTAATATCACCGTCTCCATGGTTATAATTGAAGAATGAAACATGGTTTGATTGTTGTTGATGATGATTCATCGTGGGTTCAGGATGATTACCCATGTTCTTCTTGTTCTGTATCTTCTTCTGTAGGAATGTGGTTCGCGTATGTTCCAAGTACTGAATCAGTTCCTTGATTTCCTCCCCTGAGTAATTACCGAACCTACTAATATTATCTGAAACTGGAGAAGTGACTTTGGGAATTCTTTTAGCTAAGTTTTTTGCTCTGTCTTAAAATAGGGTACTTCTCTTTTGGTTCAAATCTAACCATTGATTTATATTCACAACCGTTTGGTTACTTCTTAATCAAACCAAACAAAAACACTTTCCAAGCAGAACAAGAAAACTATTACTAAACTAATTTCTGATTGTCTTTCTCACAACTTCAAAGGGTTTTATAATTCAGTAAACATTAACTAAAGGGTATTTTTTAATCAAATATAAGTAAAAACAGAACATAAAAATATAAACCTCAGAAAATAAAAGAGTCATTAGCATGGATGTTGTCGTAGTTTATGTTCTGAAACCCATTGAACTCAGTTCCTTGTGTCTCAAGTAGGGATGTTAAAATGGGCTTCCCAGCCCGGTCCAGCTCTAACCCTGTTGAGTGCTGACCCTGTTGAGTCCTGTTAACTTTGACTCCTATTGATCCCTGTACATTTAACCCCAGTCCTATTGAGCTCTTTTAACCATTCAATTTGTTTTTATATTTACTTTTCTAATACAAACCTATAAATCCAAATAATTATACACCTCTCGGTTCCAACACAAACTCATTCGCAGTAAATTTACGGTTCCGCAATTATTGGTAAAAAATTGCGGTTCTTGTAATTTTTAGCGGGAAAATTGTGATTCCGTAATTTTTGGCGAGAAAATCGTAGTTCCGTAATTTTTGGCGAAAAATGCGGTTCCATAATTTTTGGCAGAAAATTGCAGTTTCGTCATTTTTGACGGAAAATTGCGGTTCTTATAATTTTTGGTTGGAAAAAGGGGTTCCGTAATTTTTGGCGGGAAAATTGCGGTTCTTGTAATTTTTGCTGGAAAAATGCGCTTCCATAATTTTTGGCGGGAAAATTGTCCCCGAGTAATTTCCCACATTTGAATACGGGAGTTGAAACGGAAGCGGAGGCAGAGATTGGTCTTGGTTCAAAGCTGATGCAGAGACTGGGCGGAGGCAGAGATTGGTCTTGGTTCAAAGCTGATGCAGAGACTGGTGGGCTTATACTACTATTTCCCACATCTAAATAAGGGTAATTCATCAGTTGAAGTGGAAATGTAGGCAGATATTTCTTTTTCCATATTTAATCAAATTTATATGTTAAACTTGAGGGTTTAGGTTTATTGAAAAGGAAAATTATGTTTTTGGTTAAGTAATAAGGAAATCTTTGGTAAATATTTTTTTTCCTCATACGAACATATATACACTCATATAATATATCTGTTATATGTATGAATAAAACATAATGATCCGACTAATTTTTTTTTTTTTTGAATGAATGTTAAATTTATTCAAAAAACTGCATCCAACTAGAAGGTTTAGAACAAAATTTTAAAGGTTGAAGCCAACCCTTAAATCCATATTACATCAAGAAATTGAAAACCAAAATTGTAAAGTTTCTCCCATGTCTCTATCTCCATATCGTAACGAAGAGCTAATACGATTAGTTACCATACGTCTCATCAAAACTAGCAACTCCCCATGAGCACGCAGTTGTTGTCCATGTCGACGCCGATTCCGTTCAAGCCAAAGTCCATAAATTGATGCTTGAGCGATTAGTTACCATACGTCTCATCAAAACTAGCAACTCCCCATGAGCACGCAGTTGTTGTCCATGTCGACGCCGATTCCGTTCAAGCCAAAGTCCATAAATTGATGCTTGAGAAGCATATAATACTGTATTCCTTTGATCACGAGACAACACCTTCAACCGTAACATCTTTGGTATAGCTGTCCACTGGTAAGTAAAGTCCGCTCCAAATAGTCTTCCCAACATACCAAACCAAATCTGTCTCGAATAAGAACAGTCGAAAAAAAGATGATTTCGCGTCTCATTCGAGTGATTACAAAGAATGCACTGAGCATCAATTCTGGGATTCCAACTCCGAATATGATCTACAGTAGGAAGACGGTCAAGAAAGCATAACCATTGGATGAAAGAGTATTTAGGCGTAGCAGCTGAGAACCACACTAACTTCGACCAATCCACCCCTGGTTTAGCTTCCCTCACCCAACGCCATGTCTTACTCGTTTTAAAAGTGGGTAAAAACGAGTCCACCCCACTTCTCCACAAGTGCACATCAGCCTCTGCTACCACGTTATGATGATGTGTTTGCAGCTCTTCCAGTTTATCCTCAATTAGATTATAAAAGTCAATTCTATGCCGCCTACGTCTGCGCCTCCGTCGCAACAAAACAGAGCCAAGAGTCTCCCCAATAGGAATACCAAAATCAATCACACCCCTTACTCCCACAAGGTCTAAAAGACGACCAAAATCAGACCACTCATCGTACCAAAACGAGATAGTTAACCCCGATCGAGGCTCCACCTTATGCAGATTCTTTGCAATATCCCGCAACTTGACAATCTTCTTGAACACCCAAGAGTGCACAGGAGAAGGTTGAACAGCCCAGAACGAGTCTGTTGAGTTTGCAGCTCTACAAGCTTGTCTTCTATTAGATTATAAAAATCAATTCTATGTCGCCTACATCTGCGTCTCCATCGCAACAAAACAGAGCCAAGAGTCTCCCCAATTGGAATGCCAAAATCGATCACAGCTCTAACTCCCACAAGGTCTAAAAGACGACCAAAATCAGACCACTCGTCGTACCAAACAAACAAGACTTGTGAAATGTTTGGGCTCAATACTAAGAACTACTTGTAATTTCTTAGATATTTCTTCTTTCTTCTTCTCAAGTCGTATTCTCCTAACTTCAAGTTGTGATATTACTACATTTTTTTTTTTTTCCTTTTTATCACCTCTTAAGTTTTCGATAAAACTTGAAAGACTTCAGAGAATAATTAAATATCAGGACCGCCATTCTTTTGATATCTTTTATAAGTAAGTTGACTTCATAGATAATTATATTAATCTAAATTATGATATTCTTTTAATATTTCCTATATATTATTTGAGAATCAAAAAAGACTAACGTGTCGTCGCCAGAATCACTCTTACAAACCATATTTATGAATATGTCATTTTAATTAAAAAAAAAATACATATTACATTTAACAAAAAGTATCATAATTAAAAATTTAAAGATAAACACTAACGTTTCCAAAAAAAAAAAAAAAAATAAATAAATAAATAAAAACGTTTCCAAAAAAAAAAAAAAAAATAAATAAATAAATAAACACTAACATTTGATTGACCTAATTATTAAATCCATAAAAATCTAACAAGAAATAAATCATTGAAAAATAATAATAATAATCATTGATGCTATAAGAATATTATAATATCCCATATATATATTGTTTAAACTAGTTACAAATATCCCTATATATTATTTGAGAAGCAAAAAGACCAAGGTATCGTCGCCATAATCACTCTCACAGACCTTATTTACTAACATGTCATTATGATATAATTATTTGAATAATTATGGACTATGTCTTTACAAATGTTATTTTCTTAAGGGAATAAAGTGATTTAACCCCTCAACTATTTTTATATTTTATATTAATCTAACCCCTCAACTGTAGTTTCGTTATTGAATTTTTCCTTTCTTTACAATAACGTCATGCACATATTAATCTAATCTTTCAACAATGATTTTTCAAATTTCGAAATATGATATATAAACTTAACATGTACATATCGGTGTTGTAGCGAATGAAAAAATTCAATAACGGAACTTAGATTAATATAAAATTAGTTAAGAAATTAAATCTCTATCTGACAATAATTGAGAATTAGATTAATATAAAAATAGTTGAGAGGTTAAATCTCTAACTGACGATAGTTGAAGGGTTAAATTATTTTTTTCTCTTTTATTAATTTTAAATTAATTAATATGATGAATAGTTTTATGTTTTAGAAAATTATTTTTTACAATATGATACCCGCACATGGTTCATAAAATTACCTAATAATTCTTTAAATATTAATACCGCACATGGTGCGAGAATCATCTTGTTTAGTAATAGTATAGAGGCATCTAATCCGGTTTTTTGTTTCTAACTTTTTTTTTTTTGGTTAAAACCATTGGGCATAGTAAAAAATCTAACAAGAATATCCCAAAGATATTATTGAGAAATTTAATTATTTATATGAATCAACAAATCATTGAGAACATTTTGTCGTTACTTCTACAATTGATAACTTTGTCGATATCTAAACCATTCAGTACGTGTGTGGTGGGTAATAGAGACCATAGACTCCATGTGGACCGAACACAACCGTTGATCCATTTTTTTTGTTCTAGAATTTAAAGAATTGAAACCGTGTTTTTTTTAGTCATCGTGCAGTAAAGTCTTTTAACTCTTTATATACAGAAGAACACGACTTGAAGACATTTATTAGAAATCCCTCTTCTACATCTTTCTCTCTACACATTTTTTCAAGAACGAGAAAAGATCAAAGACCAAAGTCATGGTTAGATCAGAATTAGGGAGAAGAAGATTCTTATCTAGAGCTGAAATGGCACCGGCACCAATGATATCTCGCCGGAGTTGTTCTATGTCACCGACGCTAGAGACCATTATTGAAGAAAGGTCCGATGATTTTAACCATCAAGAACACAATTACAGTCTCGTCGTAGGACAAAGACATTATTTCTTTCTTCTTGTTCCGGTCATTATATCAGCTTTATCTTGTGTTTTGTTGTGTAGACAATATTAACAACACATCCAAGTTACAAATCAGAAAAGAAATTAATATGTGGATTCTCATAAAACTTGGCACATTAGTATCATAAAACTTCATATATATATACATCATAAACCGAGGAGCTTAATGATGCAGATTCAAGTTAACTCATATTTCAAAATATTAGGATGAAAGCATAAAGAATGTTGAAGATGACTTAACGAAACAACAGAATAGTGAGAATACAATCAAGTGTAAAAAAGGTTACTATTGGGCTCATAAACCTTCACCGATCTACCAAAAAGTGACTCCTAAAGACTCCCCGAAGAGGCTTGCATCTGCCAGTAGAAGGATCTGGCTGACGACGACCTCCCGGGAACTGAATTCGACGGCAAAGGTAGATGTTTCCATCTGATCTACCTGATCCCGGCTTTATTGTGACAAATTAATTTGCAGTGGTTTACCAAAAATTATTCCACGTCATGTTATTCTAACAAATCATTCAATGCTACAGAACAAAGTAGCATAACGAATCTTTATTACCAAAAGCTGTACTTTGATCCTTGATTTGATGTTCGAAGCCTCTGTCTGTCCTAGAGTCTTCAAATGGTTGGTCAACATGGGCGGCACAGTAAGGTCGTAGAAGAATATCCCAAAGATATTATTGAGAAATTTGATTATTTATCATGTGTTTTATTTATATGAAATATGAATCATTGAGAAAAATTTGTCCTTATTTCCACAATTGATATTTTTTTGTCGATATCACAACTAGCACGTACGTGTGTGGTATTTACACAAACCATTCAGTAACTTGTGTGGTGGGTGATACAGACCATTCAGTGCATTTGGACCAAAGACAACCGTTGATCTTTTTATTTATTTATTATCAAAAGCTGTACTTTGATCCTTGATTTGATGTTCGAAGCCTCTGTCTGTCCTAGAGTCTTCAAATGGTTGGTCAACATGGGCGGCACAGTAAGGTCGTAGAAGAATATCCCAAAGATATTATTGAGAAATTTGATTATTTATCATGTGTTTTATTTATATGAAATATGAATCATTGAGAAAAATTTGTCCTTATTTCCACAATTGATATTTTTTTGTCGATATCACAACTAGCACGTACGTGTGTGGTATTTACACAAACCATTCAGTAACTTGTGTGGTGGGTGATACAGACCATTCAGTGCATTTGGACCAAAGACAACCGTTGATCTTTTTATTTATTTATTATCAGACCATTCAGTGCATTTGGACCAAAGACAACCGTTGATCTTTTTATTTATTTATTATTCTAAATAAATTGAAACCGTGTTTTTTTTAATTCCTCGTGCACTAAACTCTTTATATATACAGACCAAGACTTCACACATTTTATTAGAAATCAGCTTATACATCTTCTCTTTACACATTTTCAAGAACGAAAAAAAAAACCCTACAAAAGATCAAAGTGATCATGGTTAGATCAGAATTAGGAAGAAGAAGATTCTTATCTAGAGCTGAAATGGCGCCGGCGCCTGTAATATCTCCCCGGAGATGTTCAATGTCACCGACACTAGAGACCATTATCGAAGAAAGGTCCGATGATTTTAACCGTCAAGATCACAATTACAGTCTCGTCGTAGGACAACAACATCGTTTGTTTCTTCTTGTTCCGGTCATTATATCAGCCTTATCTTGTGTTTTGTTATGTAGACAAGAAAATCATGTAGTTCAATTTTCTTGAACAATATGTATAAGCTTATGTTGTTTCAATTTATACCACGGTCTTTTACCAATAGGACTTTTTAAAACCTAAAATCATTATATTGATTTTGATATTAACAACACATAATTTCATGGTTAGATCAGAATTAGGAAGAAGAAGATTCTTATCTAGAGCTGAAATGGCGCCGGCGCCTGTAATATCTCCCCGGAGATGTTCAATGTCACCGACACTAGAGACCATTATCGAAGAAAGGTCCGATGATTTTAACCGTCAAGATCACAATTACAGTCTCGTCGTAGGACAACAACATCGTTTGTTTCTTCTTGTTCCGGTCATTATATCAGCCTTATCTTGTGTTTTGTTATGTAGACAAGAAAATCATGTAGTTCAATTTTCTTGAACAATATGTATAAGCTTATGTTGTTTCAATTTATACCACGGTCTTTTACCAATAGGACTTTTTAAAACCTAAAATCATTATATTGATTTTGATATTAACAACACATAATTACAAATCAAAGAATGATTAGCATTTGATAGTTTTGTAAAACACAAAGTACAATAACATTGAGAGTAAAAGAGGAAGAAATATCACAATACGTTTTGGTGCCTTGATTGATGTAACACTATCACATCCTTCTTCAAAAATCGTTTCCAATTTAGGCTGTGATATGCTTTTTGATAATCTTCTTTGTTGGATCCGATGAGATAGTGAAGATTCTCTTTTGTCTTGAAATGAAAGAAAATTATAAGGTTTTATTGGAAGATTTGGTTGTGTGATTAGTAAAATGATTACAAAGGATGGGTTATATAGAGAAGATTAGAATATCCAAATTAATATAAAAGATAATGACGTAGTAATCTCTTAGTGCTAAATTTAGAGGTTCAAAAAGAAAGAACAAAACTGAATAAACCAGAATTAATATTTATTTATAGGTGTTTTCTGATAACAAAATCTAATTTTAAATGTTAGAAAATTGACTTTTAAAATATTTTTAAATTAGAAAAGAGGCAATGTTAAAAAACTTTTTTTTTAACTCAAATGTTAATAAACTATATACTGCAAAAAAAAAATTCTTAGCTCTTATATATGCTTAAGGAAATAAAGATAAGTTAGTGAAGTCAACATTTTGTCAACAGAAAACACAAATAAAAACTTAATAAATCAGTGGAAAATGGAAATTAGGGGATATATATTTAACAAATGATTAGTTTGTAGAGAGAAAACAAACAAACTTGAAAGTTCTTCAATGGCGGACGAAGAAAAGCGAACTTCACCGGAACCTCCTGTTCCTTCTCCGACGGGTTCTTCACCCCAATCGCCGGAAACCTCGACTCCTCCGACTAAATTCGATCCTAGTCGAAGTAATTTCTCTAATTTTCCCTTTCTTCTGCTACATCAAAATTGATATCTAGGGTTTTTGCTTTCTGGATTTCTCTCTTTAATCCTCCTTCAGTTAGACTGTTGAGTTAACCTCCGCAATTGTTAATCGTACCCAAAGCTCGCATTTTCTCTCTCTCTCTCGATTCTAATCTGATCTCATTGGTCTTGCATAATCACGAATTTGACTAAGTGTGGAGATAGAGAGCTTATTATGTTCTTTGTTTAGTGGGGGATTAGAGCTGCAATTTATGTGAACATTCATTCATTCTGTATCTTAGTTTTACAGAAATCAATTGAAAGTGATTCTCAATCTGCATTATGCAAGGAAGATTATACACACGTTTAGGATGCATCACTTATGTCATGATCCTTCTTATGCTGTTTGTTCGATCATAAGTTTGTTTTGCTGCCTTCAATAGCTGTATTGTGATATTTGTTTTTTTGCTGCCTTCAATAGCTGTATTGTGATATTTGTTTTGTTTTCTGATCTGTTTATCTTCTTAAATATGCTTCAACTCCATTCTTTTGGTAGTGATTGGGATCATCAAAAGGAGAGCTTTGATTAAGGATTTAGCTGCAGCTTACCACACTGAGTGTCTTGCTCTTGGCCGAGAAATTCTCAAGCTCCAAAAGAGAAAGGACGAGGTTAGTATTCCATCTCCTATATATTCGCCAAGCATGTTCCTCATAAGTTCTTTGTATAATGAAATGAATCCATTATCATCTAATTGTAGTTCTGGTTTATCTTAACATGTTAATCTCATATCTACTCTGTAAATCGATGAAGTAGTCTAAAAGGACCGGAATTTTATAATGAACTCTGGGGCTTGGGCAGAAAGAACCACAAAGAGCATAAATTCCAAAGTGTGTTTGTCAAGTTGGGATTGAAATAGTTAGACTTGGCATTAAACTGGTTAAAACTTGATGAAAAAACTGCGCATCAGGCTAGCTTTTTTCATGTGTTTTTAGTTGTTTTATTTTGGTCTTTTCTTAACAGCCGTTTCTGGACACAAAAGCTACGGAAGATCTGAGAAAAGAGACGTTAAGGTCTTCTTCCAAACGAGCTAAGAAAAAGCGTTAAAAGTATGATGCTTACTTCTACATAGGTATGATTTTCATAGAACGAGTCTTTAGGCTCTCAGGTGATGTAAGAAACTTTATTTGATTCTCTAAATCATATACAATATTTACACATTTACTAAGAACAATTTGATGTAAGAAACTTTATTTGATTCTCTAAATCATATACAATATTTACACATTTACTAAGAACAATTTGAATCACCCTCTCTAAAGACATATCTTATAACTAGACCGTACGAAAATCCGGTAAACCGGTCTAAGACAATCAATCGCAGCAGCCGCCTGGTGCTTAGCCTTCAAACAGAATCTCTGAAACCAGTTTATGTCAGGAGCAATGACAATAACAGAAGATTGAAGATACATAGAAGCTGCTCTTTTCACAAGCTCATTGCTAATAGCAATGTTAGAAGAATCCATCTCAGACAAGAGAAACCCATCTTGTGAAGGTGTACAGAGTTGGTGTGGATAAAACAACGAACCAAATCCATCTGAACTTGGGATCATGTCTTTCAAGCTCGTGTACTTGAGATTCTTTTGATCATTGTCTTCGGAGATAAAGAGGTAGGGTGGTTTTGGCAACATTTGGAAACTTTGTTTCCATATTCGTATCAAAGTTGAAACAATGGGGAGAATAATGAGTTTAAATACCCTCCCTGTTTTAGACCACCGGTGATCCCATTTATTTCGCAAGAATTTTCGGAAAGGCCCTAAATTTTTGAGACTTTCCACTTTTATACCGCAGATAAGGGAACCAAACCAAATCAGACCAAAGTATTAAACTGAAACTCAAC
>CM071718.1:13127085-13138556 GCA_036630335.1 Physaria fendleri | reverse complement strand
ATGCAGATGTTAGATGTTGTTCGTTTTTGTATCTGGTATTTGTATCCAGATGCTGCATCTGGATGCGATTTTGTTCGTTTTTGCGTTTGTAAATGTATCTGGATGTCATTAATTGAAAATGACCAAAAAGTACATGCTTTTATTCTAATAAATACTATTTAACTATTCAAATTATATATGCAAAATAGTGATAATCAAATTATTATTCATAAAATATGGATGTCATTAATTGAAAATGACCAAAAAGTACATGCTTTTATTCTAATAAATACTATTTAACTATTCAAATTATATATGCAAAATAGTGATAATCAAATTATTATTCATAAAATAATTTTATTTTTTTACGGGAAATCGTATTTTTCGTTTATTGACGGAAAATCGTATTTCCGCGTTTTTGGCGGAAAAATCGTGTTTTCGGGTTTTTGGCGGGAAATCGTGTTTCCGCGTTTTTTGGCGAGAAATCATGTTTCCGCGTTTTTGGCGAGAAATCATGTTTTTTTGCGGGAAATCGTGTTTCTGCGTTTTTGGTGGGAAATCGTGTTCCGCGTTTTTTACGGGAACCATGTTTCCACATTTTTTGCAGGAAATCGTGTTTCCGTATTTTTGGCGAGAAACCGTGTTTCCGCTTTTTTAACGGGAAACCGTGTTTCCACGTTTTTGACAGAAAACCGTGTTTCCGCATTTTTGACGGGAAATTGTGTTTTCGTGTTTTTGACGGAAATATATTTTTTGTCTGAGTAAAATGTGTTTTTTAGTTTTATAGTTTTAATTTGTTGTAATTGAAGGGTATTTTAGTCTTTTGGATTTTGAGATGCAAAATGCAACATCCAGATGCTCATTTTTTTAGCATCTCAAATATCTCATTTTAACATCCAGATGCAAATTTAAATGAGAAAAACGAACAACATCTGAGCGTTTGCATCCAGATATTGCATCTGGATGAGCAAACGAACAGCCCTACATAATTTTTTTTTTTGATTAACCGATATCCTGAACGGATTTGCCAGTCAAATTAATCCAGATCAAGACAACAGGTAATATGGTATTTTCTCCAAACGTCCCTCAAACTTGTTACTTCCAACCTACAACTAATTACAAACGGTAGGAAGCTTGGATTACATAACTTTTAGTAACTCATAAACTTGAGATTAATTCTCAGACACTAGTAGTTGGAGAAGTCACCGACAAGAAAAACAAAGTTGGAAGTTTCTCATGAATTGTTACAACCATTATGATACTGCCAAGTGGAAATGACAGAGAAGATTATACTCATGCCAACTACTAAAATTAAGACTTTAAAATCAATTGAGAACATTATACAACTGAGGAGATAATGGAACCAGCTCGGTTTGTGTAGTGTTAATCCATATTATCATGTGAGATAGAGATACGCTTTACTGTCCGTATCACTAAAGTTAGAAGCAAACTTGTACATCATTCTAATTTATATTCTTTAAAAAATATAATTTAAACTAGTTAGGGTTACAAATTGTTTTGTAAAAATTGTTTTCTCTAATTAATTAGGTTACATGTATTTAAAAATTTAACCTTTAATGGCTGAAAATTTTCCACATCTCGGGTTGAATTGCGGATGTTTTCAATATATTTTTTCGTTTAATACCCCATCTAATGGCTTAATCTCACTGGGCTTGGTTTGGGCTTGAATCCATGGAGACTCCAAATTATGTGGCCACTATAGCTTCAGTTCTGTTCTCAAAATAAAAGGTGCGTTACTGTATAATTAACATCGTGAAGTGTCCATACCTAAAGACTTGTATTAACCGACAAAGAAAAAGTTAAGAGTAATAAAGTAATGTTAGTTGAGCTATGGATGATTGAATGTTCTATAAATGAGCTAAAAAGCAACAACCTATGTGATAATTATCTTCTATGTTAGTGATGATTGTTGTCTAGATACTTTTTCTAAAGGATGTCATAAAGAGAGAAAAAAGCAAACAAAAAAGTTATAAAAGTTTGCGCATCCAGGGAATCGAACCCTGGTCAGTACCGTGGGAGGGTACTATGATACCACTACACCAGATATCCAGGGAATCGAACCCTGGTCAGTACCGTGGGAGGGTACTATGATACCACTACACCAGATGCGCTCTTTGTTTTATGACCTACTTGTTTTATATTTCAAGAAAAGATAATTCAATCAAAAACTACATATTTCTTGCAGTGTCGGAGACCTTTTTCTCAAACACGATTCAAAATCTCTCCGCAATCCCCAAAATCCCAAACACGATCTTTGATCTTGTGATATTCTAATCGAATCGAGAAGCGATGGATAACAGCAGCAGCATCAATTCCACAGCCTCAAATCTGAGTTTAATTGATCAAGCTGCAAGCTGGGTCAGCACCACCGTCATTTCCGCTTTCTTCTCCTCCCTCGAACGTTGCTCCTGTGTTAATCTATCTACCTCTGATGATGATGAAGACGAAGAAGAATCCCACAACCGTCCCCTAGCTCTCTCCGCCGCGCCTCACCCAAACGACATCGTTTAACCTCCTTTTGACTCTTCTTGTAATCCTTGTTCGTGGGGTTTCTATTAATCAGTGATGTGGGTCTGGTAGTATAGTATCCATGATGTATGATGCTATGAAAAAGATCAGAACTTTTTGATTGTATATACCAGATTTGGTGTAAACTGATTATACCTGCGTTTGAACGGATTTGGTTTGTGATTTGTGATGTTTATTTATGTATGTGCTTGATTGGGATCTGATGTTTGGATAGGATTTTGTAGATTTCATTGTTTGCAAACGAATCACTCAAGGATGTATGGTAATTGTTTATACTAGTTATCTTCAAAATCCTTGTGCTAAGGTATCTAAGAATAAGAAGGGGTGCACATTGATGATGCTTATCTGGTGAGAATCTCTTGTGTGTGTCTTTAATCATATACAATGTATCTTTTATAAACCTTGCTTGTGTGTCTTTCATAATCACTAGTCTTCTGTTAGTGAAGAAATACACCATCTGGTTTCATCTTTCTCGTCTTTTAGTTAGTAGGGATTGTAGTAGTAGAATGTATAGATACTAGTAAGTACCATCCTTAAACTAGATCTTACGTCAACGTTAGATACAAGTAATGCAGTTTTTTTCGGATTTCATTGTTTTTGGGAAGCCTTTCTTATTGCAAAAAATAAACATAGCTTTGCAGGTACTTAGATCTGTTCACATATGTAGAGGCTTTCTTGGAGTAGTCCGATGAAAATTTTACACTCAACGTTCCAGTTGCTAAAGCAAATACTAATATCCTATATTTTTTCACTAACAGATAAGTTTGATTCACCAGCTTAACCTACGACCTACTACAGTCAACACACACTCTTCACTTTTCAGTACCTTAGAGCAACAAACTTCTAATGTTTTATTCCTTTAATGGAAACACAAACATGATGAGCACACTTATTTGCGACCCTTGACGAAAACACATTAGTGGGGACACTATTTGTATATCTGCTCTGACTCGAGAAAGACTAGACGACTTCTGTAAGTAGATGACCCAAATCAGTTTCATTTTATTTAGATAAAACTATTATATGATTAACAAGCTCTTTGTGCTTTGTTGTGTATGTATATAGGAATATACTGAGAATGGGACGCTTATCAGGGCACACGTTCCCCTTCGTTTTGCACAGCTTCTTAAACCTATGAGACACTTGGTCAAAGATACTTCCATAAGCCAAATAGGGTCACCCACTCGTACATGAGGGCCTGCCTATGTATATAGGTGTTTCACACAACCTCCTGAACATACACACCACAAAGAATGACAGTAATGTTGCATTCGTCGAATATAAAGGAATGGAGATATACACAAACAAGATAAAGGTGAACCCTATTTTATAAAGTGAAGTGGCAGTGCAAATGTAATTTCATTAGTGATTAATCACAATTAACACCCAGAAGCAACTATGGTTGCACAAACATAATCACAAGTAACACCCAGAAATGCAGTTAGTTTTTCAATCTTTATTACAGTGCAGAGAATTTCTTACTATCGCGTCCACCAATGTGTTTTCCTTTGATGGAAACGTTTGGAACTGTGCTCTGTCCAGTCCACTCTGTTAGAGCTGATTGGATCTTACCACCATCACCTGAAGTGGAGATTAGTTGTAAATTAGCATGGAAGGATATTTGACAGGGATTTGGCTCTTTACTCATTTCATCGAGCTCATGTACTTTGAAAGTTGCTCCTAGCTGTGTTACTAACTGCCTCACCCTCTGGCAATAACCAGACTTGGATCATGGATCAGACTTGAGACATTATTACACTTCATAAGTAACCTTTAAGACCATCTCAAAATGTAGGAAAAGAGAACGTCGATATGAATCTAAGCAAATTCTAGACAGATACAGCAAAATCAAGCTCTAAGCAAGCAACAACAAATTAAACTTCATTTCAAAATTTCCAAGAAGTCACAGGAAAAGCACACATTATGACCGACAAAAACTCTAGCTCCAATTGTATCTATATGTATCTGCTACATGACTACATCCATGATCGTCTAGGGGAACCCACAAATAATCTCCGAACTGGATGATAATAGCCAAAAATAAGATTCTATTTATTCAAAGTTTCATATATATGACCTAATTTTAATGGTGAAAAACAACAAAACAAGCTCATGATGAGCCAGTTGTGCCTCTAGATCAAATAGAAGCAGACTTAACGCCCAGATGTAAAGATTCGAACTTTTGATTAATTCATACCTAAAGACTATACTTTTTTTTTTTATCGTGGAGAGGGGAAAGTAATGTGATGCAGGGAATCTAAGCAACGGATAATAAGAGGAAAACTTAGTTGTGTTTGAAGCTGGGCCATTAAAGAAGATTCAATGGGCTACGTCTTTTTGAGTTTTAGGTTATTGGGCTTAGTGGGCCTCGATTATTTGAGCTTAGTTAACAAGCTTGTTGTCTGAATTACTTAAATACCCTGAATTCCTTGTTTTGAGTTTATCGGAAAAGTGAAATAAAATTTGTGTTCTTGAATTTCTTGGTTACGATTGCGATTGTTCTTGAGTTGTAGAAGAGATCTTCTTCTTTGCTCTTGAATTCTGGGTTTTTGCTGAACAAGCATTGCCTGGGCGATTTAGGATTTCAATTCAATTGAAATTCCTTTATCATGATGCAGGGAATCTAAGCAACGGATAATAAGAGGAAAACTTAGTTGTGTTTGAAGCTGGGCCATTAAAGAAGATTCAATGGGCTACGTCTTTTTGAGTTTTAGGTTATTGGGCTTAGTGGGCCTCGATTATTTGAGCTTAGTTAACAAGCTTGTTGTCTGAATTACTTAAATACCCTGAATTCCTTGTTTTGAGTTTATCGGAAAAGTGAAATAAAATTTGTGTTCTTGAATTTCTTGGTTACGATTGCGATTGTTCTTGAGTTGTAGAAGAGATCTTCTTCTTTGCTCTTGAATTCTGGGTTTTTGCTGAACAAGCATTGCCTGGGCGATTTAGGATTTCAATTCAATTGAAATTCCTTTATCAAAGGTATCAGAGCCGAGTTCTTCCTCGGATTACAATGGTGGAAACGCGCGCACAGAAGGACAACAATGGCGGAGATGCAGATTGGAAGAAACAGTTGGAAGAGATGAGGTTAGCGCTAGAGGAGACAAGCAACGCTTTCAACGAGGCTTTATCGAGTCAACAAAGAAGCATTATAGAGGCTAACGAGCTTATTCATCAGAAAATTGCAGACAGTAGTGATAATATCAACAGGAGACTCGATGATATTTTCCAAAGATTCTCGGGCTCAGAGAATAATTCAGGTTTTAGAGATAAAGATCACGGTTCTGGATCGAGCCGAGCCAACAGAGATGGACATGAATCTGGAAGAATTGGTCAAACAGGTAACAGAACTAGTTATGGTTCAGATAATCATCCAGGTTATTCAGCTCTAACAAGACTTACAAAGATGGAGTTTCCAAGATTTAATGGTGATCATCTGAAGGATTGGCTGTTTCGAGTTGAACAATTTTTCAAAATGGATAAAACCCCTCTCGATATGAGGTGTACATTGGCAGCTTGTCACTTTGATGGAGAAGCAGCTGCGTGGAACCATGCCAATGTTCAAGCGGATGGGGAAGTAGACTATGGTTGGGAAAATTATAAGGTAATGCTTAGGGACAGATTTGAAGAAACCGATGAAGATCCGCAGGAAGAACTTAAAGAGCTTAAAGAAGACAATGGCATCTTAGAATATCACCACAAGTTCGAACTAATCAGGGGAAGGATTTATGACATTCCAGAAAAGGTGTTGTTGAGCTGGTATATAGCTGGTCTTAGGTTAGATACCAGAATGCACGTAAAGATGTTCAGGCCAAAAACCATAAGAGAATGCTTGAATCTTGGGAAGTTGTATGAAAGGGCACACCCAAAGAAGAGTTATGCCACAACTTCAGCTTCTAATAATCAGAACAACAAGGTTAGTAACACTTACAACAGGGAGAACAAATGGCAGCAGCATCAACGGGTCTTGAACAGCTTGGGGAAGGAACCACAGAAAGGGAGAAAATACATATCACCTGCAGAACAAGCGGAAAGGAGAGCAAAAGGGTTATGTTTCTACTGTGACGAGAAGTGGACACCAGCTCACGGGGAAACGCACAAAACCGTTAAACTGTACTTCATTGAAGCTAAGGAGGAAGAGTCAGAACAGGACACAGATCAAGAGGAAAATGCTGAAGGTCCAGAACAAGACTCAGATCAAGAGGAATCAGCTAGAGTGGCTCATATCTCTGCACCTACTAGAGCGGGAATAACAAGAAACAGTAACATGAGAGTGAGAGGTATGCATAACCAGAAGGTGTTGTTTTTCCTCATTGATACAGGGGCTACAGATAATTTCATAGATCCAAAGGTAGCTGAGAGACTTGGTTGCACCTTATCACCCCCTTACATCACCAAGGTTGAAATAGCAGATGGAGCAACATATAAAATACCAGGACAAGTCTCTGGATTCACTTGGAATTTCCAGAACAAAACAGAATTTAAAACCGACCTGTTATTACTACCTTTAGGGGCTGTTGATGTGATTCTTGGATCTGAATGGATCAAAACCTTAGGGACAATAGCATGGAATATGGCGGATTTAACCATGAGATTCAAATGGAATCATAAGACAGTAGCTTTGAAAGGGTTGAAGAATGGAGTGGTTAGGGAAATGAGAAGGAAAGAAGCAGCTAAACTCAATTCTGTGGAATCACAAGCGGTTATGATAATGGCACAAGAAGGAAAAGAGGAGGACACTGCTAACCTTTCTGCTATAACAGCCATGCCATTGAGAGAAGACAAGAAGGATCAGAAACTGCAGACACTATTAGATCAGAATAAAGAAGTTTTTAAGGAACCTACAAGCCTACCACCCATGAGACAGAATCATAACCATAAGATCATTCTGGTGGAAGGAGCAAACCCGGTCAACCACAGACCCTACAGGTACGCCATTCACCAAAAGAATGAAATAGAAAAAATTGTGCAGGAATTGTTGGTTGCAGGTACTATTCAGCCTAGTTCAAGTGCATATTCATCCCCAGTGGTTCTGGTTAAGAAAAAAGATGGAACATGGAGACTTTGCGTGGACTATAGAAGTTTGAACAATCTCACAGTCAAAGATAGATTCCCAATTCCGTTGAAATAGCAGATGGAGCAACATATAAAATACCAGGACAAGTCTCTGGATTCACTTGGAATTTCCAGAACAAAACAGAATTTAAAACCGACCTGTTATTACTACCTTTAGGGGCTGTTGATGTGATTCTTGGATCTGAATGGATCAAAACCTTAGGGACAATAGCATGGAATATGGCGGATTTAACCATGAGATTCAAATGGAATCATAAGACAGTAGCTTTGAAAGGGTTGAAGAATGGAGTGGTTAGGGAAATGAGAAGGAAAGAAGCAGCTAAACTCAATTCTGTGGAATCACAAGCGGTTATGATAATGGCACAAGAAGGAAAAGAGGAGGACACTGCTAACCTTTCTGCTATAACAGCCATGCCATTGAGAGAAGACAAGAAGGATCAGAAACTGCAGACACTATTAGATCAGAATAAAGAAGTTTTTAAGGAACCTACAAGCCTACCACCCATGAGACAGAATCATAACCATAAGATCATTCTGGTGGAAGGAGCAAACCCGGTCAACCACAGACCCTACAGGTACGCCATTCACCAAAAGAATGAAATAGAAAAAATTGTGCAGGAATTGTTGGTTGCAGGTACTATTCAGCCTAGTTCAAGTGCATATTCATCCCCAGTGGTTCTGGTTAAGAAAAAAGATGGAACATGGAGACTTTGCGTGGACTATAGAAGTTTGAACAATCTCACAGTCAAAGATAGATTCCCAATTCCCCTTATTGAAGACCTTTTAGATGAACTTGGCGGGTCACAGGTGTTCTCAAAGATCGACTTGAGAGCTGGCTACCACCAAGTGAGGATGGAACCAGAGGACATTCATAAGACAGCATTCAAGACGCATAATGGACATTATGAATACTTAGTCATGCCTTTTGGTCTAACCAACGCTCCAGCGACATTCCAAGGACTCATGAACTCAGTTTTCAGGGAGTATCTTAGAAAATTTGTTCTTATATTTTTTGATGATATTCTTATTTACAGTGACTCTGCAGAAACACATTATTTACATTTGCAGCTGGTCTTTGATGCTATGAAGAAACACAGCTTATTTGCAAAAGATAGCAAATGTGTTTTTGCTACAGATCGTGTGGAATACTTAGGCCATTACATTGATAAACGAGGCGTGTCTACAGATCCTAACAAGATACAAGCCATAGTGGACTGGCCAGTTCCCAAAACAGTTAAACAAGTAAGAGGGTTCCTTGGAATTGCAGGTTATTATCGCAGGTTTGTAGAAGGATTCGGTGGCATAGCAAAACCACTTACAGAATTAACGGAATTGCAGGTTATTATCGCAGGTTTGTAGAAGGATTCGGTGGCATAGCAAAACCACTTACAGAATTAACCAAGAAGGAAGGTTTCGTGTGGAACAATGCAGCCTTGGAGGCATTCAACACGCTGAAAACAGCTCTTAGTACCGCCCCTGTCTTGGCATTGCCCAGGTTTGACAAAACATTTACTGTGGAAACTGATGCTTCAGGAACAGGGATAGGAGCTGTATTGGTTCAAGAGGGACATCCAATAGCTTACATAAGTAAACATCTTAAATTTACTGTGGAAACTGATGCTTCAGGAACAGGGATAGGAGCTGTATTGGTTCAAGAGGGACATCCAATAGCTTACATAAGTAAACATCTTAAGGGTAAACAGTTAACTAACTCAATTTATGAGAAAGAATTGTATGCTGTTTTGTTTGCTTTGCAGAAGTGGAGGCATTACCTGCTGCATAATCACTTCATAATCAAAACCGACCAAAGGAGTCTAAAGTATTTGCTGGAACAGCGGCTTAATACTCCCATTCAACAGCAGTGTCTACCTAAACTACTTGAATTCGACTATGAAATCCAGTACAGACAAGGGAAGGAAAACAAGGCAGCTGATGCTCTTTCAAGGATAGAAGAAGCCGAAACACTAACAGAGGGGGAAGTCCTTAACATGGCGGTATCATCCATTGAAAGTGACCTGTTACAACAAATTAAAGAAGCTTATGCACGGGACCTGGCTATTCAAAATATTATTTCGGATATGGAAGGACAAAGGAAGAAGCACCCACACTATACTTGGCTACATGGAGTTTTAAGAAGAAAAGGGAAGATAGTAGTTCCATCAGATACAACTATAAGGAGTGTAATTCTAGAATGGATGCACAGCTCGAGTGGAGGAGGTCATTCAGGCAGAGAGGTTACACATCAAAGAGTTAAAGGGTTGTTTTACTGGAAGGGCATGAACAAGGAGATTCAAGCATTCATAAGGAGTTGTGACGTGTGCCAGCAATGCAAAACGGACAATGCAGCATATCCAGGGCTTATTCAACAACTTCCCATACCTGAAGGAATTTGGACAGACATAGCTATGGACTTCATCTCCCATACCTGAAGGAATTTGGACAGACATAGCTATGGACTTCATCACTGGGTTACCACCTTCTCATGGCAGGACAGTCATCCTTGTGGTTGTGGACAGACTTTCAAAAGCTGCTCACTTCATGTCTTTAAGTCATCCATATACATCTGCAGACGTAGCACAAGTCTTTCTGGACAATGTATTCAAACTACACGGGTACCCAGCTTCGATAGTCAGTGACAGAGATGCAGCTTTTACCAGTGAATTTTGGCAGGAGTTGCTCAAGCTAAACGGCATCTCACAGAATCTATCTTCCGCTTACCATCCTCAAACCGACGGGCAGTCTGAAGTTGTTAATAGAGGGCTGGAAACCTACTTAAGGTGTATGTGCTGTGATAAACCCACTTCCTGGAGCAGATGGTTACCTCTTGCGGAGTATTGGTACAATACAAGTTTTCATTCGGCTATACAATGCACTCCTTTTGAAGCTGTCTATGGCAGACCACCACCTCAACATCTGCCTTACTTACCAGGCGAATCCAAAGTAGAAGTAGTAGCTAAAAGTTTGCAAGAGAGAGAACAGATGTTGCAGATATTGAAATTTCATTTACTGAGGGCTCAACATAGAATGGAAGTCTTTGCAAATCAACACAGGACTGAGAGAGCTTTAGAAGTAGGAGATTGGGCTTATGTCAAGCTTCAGCCTTATCGACAAAAGAGCTTAGTAAACAGGAACAATGAGAAGTTGGCACCCAAGTTCTATGGACCCTATGAAGTCATTGACACTTGTGGCAAGGTAGCTTACAAGTTAAGACTGCCAGCAGGTACAAACGCTCACCCAGTTTTTCACATATCTCAATTAAAGCTGCGGGTAGGAGCTGCAATCACTTCATCTCAATTACCTGCAAACATTGGGGATATACAAGCAAGAGAGCCTGAAAGGGTTTTGAGCAGAAAAATGGTTCAAAGGCAAGGAAAACATATCTCAATTAAAGCTGCGGGTAGGAGCTGCAATCACTTCATCTCAATTACCTGCAAACATTGGGGATATACAAGCAAGAGAGCCTGAAAGGGTTTTGAGCAGAAAAATGGTTCAAAGGCAAGGAAAGGCTGCAACTATGGTATTGATCAAATGGACAAATGAACCTGAATCAGAAGCAACTTGGGAACTCCTATATTTGATGCAGGGAATCATAAGCAACAGATAATAAGTAAAAGGCTCAGTGTGTTTTAAGCTGGTTCACTAAGGAAGTGATGCAGGGAATCATAAGCAACAGATAATAAGTAAAAGGCTCAGTGTGTTTTAAGCTGGTTCACTAAGGAAGATCCAATGGGCCACGTCTATTTTAGTTTTAGCTTGTTGGGCTTGTTGGGCCACGATTATTTGAGTTTAGTTAACAAGCTTGTTGTCTGAATTACTTAAATACCCTGAATCCCTTGTTTTGTGGTTTATCGAAAAAAGTGAAATAAAGT
>CM071718.1:13102861-13122468 GCA_036630335.1 Physaria fendleri | reverse complement strand
ATTTCTGTACTTGAGAATTTAATCACTTCTGGGGGTTTCGGTCTGCTCACTTAGCCTCGGGATTTTAACTAAAAGTGGTATCTGCTTAGAAATTTAGATTAGTCAACAAAAATAATATATAGGTTAAAAATCTGGGTTGACTTGAAAAATTTTAATTTTTTATAAACAAATTTAAAGCAAATTTGAAAATTCAAAAGCATAGCGAAAAAGTAAAATTTTTATAAAAAATTTAGGTTTTAAAAACCCTTATTTGAAAAAGGAAAAACGATTTTTATTTTTACTTTAAAATTATTTTGAAAGGGAAAACTGAAAATTCAAAAGCAAAACAAGAAATTCAAAAGCAAAAAGCAGAGAAATTTTAAAATTTTTGAAAAACTAAAAGCCAGCTAATTTTTATGATTTTCTGTATTTTTCTGCAAAATAATAAACGTGTTAGAATGGTACAAAGTGCCTCCCCCCGACTTAAATCACAACGTAACGTGTTAGAATGGTACAAAGTGCCTCCCCCCGACTTAAATCACAACGTCCCCATTGTCTAAAAGAAGGAATAAGACACTAAAATGCAGGTGAGAAATGTAAAATGAATGCAATAAACAAAAAGGAAATTTAGAAGTTACTGAACGGGTGCAATGTCAGGTTTTCGCTTTTCCGTAATGTCGGGACTAGATGCTTGTACGAATTAATATTCTTTCGGTCGTGCTCTCGGTGATGTTGGATTACTGATCCGTCGGACTGGTATTGGACGTGCATCGGTAAACGAAAAGCCGCAGATTCCATGTCTGTGGTACCTCCTGTTCCGAGATTCTCATGTCTGCCTTCAAAAATTAGCGATCAAAAGTGCCTGACTAGAAATTGTTTCATAAGTAACCCTAAAGTGAAATAGCAACCCAAAATCAAATTATGCATTCGAATACAGAGATTGCTTACTAATGCAGTACAATTTTCACTTATGTAAAACTATCGCTTAGAAATCTCATCCAAAATTCAAATTCAAATTCAAATCCTAAAAGCCTAGGGTTTGTGAAATTTAATTCTAGATTTAAAGCCTAATGATCAGATATGAGAAGGTGAACTAACACTTAAACAACTATAATCAAGAGCAAGAACAATTAAATCATCAAGGGTTTTCTAAAAAATTCATCAAAATTACCAGACTTACTCTAGAAGACGGGCGTTACACACACAAGGACAATCAACACACACAAGAATAAATATTCCTTTTATTACCTCCCCAAAAAACCAGATTATCCTACACTTATAAGTGGAAAACACATCCTAAGCTTAATCTGGGAGACGGATGTTACAAGACTTACTCTAGAAGACGGGCGTTACACACACAAGGACAATCAACACACACAAGAATAAATATTCCTTTTATTACCTCCCCAAAAAACCAGATTATCCTACACTTATAAGTGGAAAACACATCCTAAGCTTAATCTGGGAGACGGATGTTACAGAGACTATGTCTAGATTGATGACGACAAAGAAGTTCAAAACTAAGTCTCATGCTTGTTCGAATATCTTGGTTTATATATCGTTTAATCAAGGATTATTTGTACTTTGATTTTTGACCAACTTACCGGTTACTTGGCTTTTTCTTAAGTTATAATACATTTTTATATTATTTTATATGTAGTTTAATCAATATAAAATTGTATTATTTATTTAAATGTTGTATGATTTTGACTAAGATTGGTGTTAATTCTTAAATTTATTTTCATATGTTTTATCAATGTTATTTTGTAGAGACACCTTTTTTAATTATTTTTTATATATTTGGGATTGCAAGCTAATTTGAAACTATCATTTATATATTTATTTTTGAAACATATTACATCTTTATAAATAAAGATTACGACACCATGAATATCCAAAAAATTAGGAATTTAATTCTAAATCTGATGAATATTTTACGAACTCTTAAAAACAAATATGTATAGATTAAATACAAAATTGAAATAAAATATTTTGAATAAAATAAAATAATATTTTTACATATTTATAAATAAATATAATATATATATAAATAAATATAAATTTTTAAAATTTATTAAAATAATTGACCCGTGTTGTACCACGGGTTAAACTCTAGTAAAAAATTATAAAACATACCCGAATGATAAATGGCTTTTTTTCCATTACATGTCAACACGATATTCAACAAATATTTTTAATTAATGCTCAATAGGTTTTTTTTTTTTTTTTTTTTTTAATTAATGCTCAATAGGTTTTTTTTTTTTTTTTTCAAGAGATCAGTAGTCTTAACACACAAGTCATTTGTACAACAACATCGTCAAACCAGGAGAACTCAATTTTTTAAACATCAAAAAACTTTGGGTCTGATAGCTCTGTACGTTTTCTCTTGGCATAATGATCCAGCCCAAAATATATTTTAAGGAATTTAAATCCCTTTTGTTTCCTTTTCAAAAAATCCGACCATCATGGATTTTTCTTCCATTGCTCAAGAACCACACACCTCACTTACAAAAATTACAAAGTAAGAAAGTCATAACTACACATTTAAAAAGAAACCAGACCCAGTGTGCTATATTCTCATTCCTAGCAATTGAAATGCGGCGTTAGAAAATTTTGATACACCCAACCAAACTACAAAGGGGAAATAAAATCCGGAAAACTATGACAATAAAATACTACATGACAAAAAAGAGTTAAAAGATATGCACCATCTTCTAGTGTCAAAATCTCAAAAAGCCAAAACCTATAGATTCCTAGAGCCCGACAAGTCTTCATGCAAAAGGTTCTTGAAACCAATGGGGAAAACTAGTTCAAACACCACTAAAGAAAACAAAACAAAACAATACATTGAAAAGCTAGAATGGAGATGTATGTAGTAACCACCAAATTAGATTGTTGAGCTATATCCACCTAATCCACCATCTTAAATCGTTTTAGAAAGAATCAAAGAGACTAGCTCAATATAGAAGTGTGTTATTAACTTTTTTTTTTTTTTTTTTTACTTCTAAACCATTGATTTCATTAATGCCAAAACTCCAAATGTTCCAACAAAGCCTAGAAAAACACAAAATACAGAAGAGATATATGATAAAGAACGTTATTAACTTAGTGATTCTTACATAGTTATATAAGTTTTGAAAATTTAGTGTTTTTGGATTTTAAAATTTAAAATTATACTAAAATCTTATGTTATTATTATTTTTTAATAAAGAATTGTTTAAAGACATTAAAAGTCATATGTAATAATAAGGTGATTTTGGAAAACTAATAAAATCATTTGTTATTAGATAAAAATAATTTGAAAACTTTCAAACAATACTAAAGTTTTATTGATTTTTCAAACAAAGAAACAAATTTTAATTACTTTAAATATACTATAGGTGAGGTTTTCAAAAGCTCTCAAAATTATTATTACAAAAAACTCTTTAAATTACTTAAAACTCTCTAAGCTTTCTTGAATTCTAGATTTATTATAATCATCAGATTTCTATTAACTTTTAAACCAATAATACAACTCTATCAAAAGATGAAATAACAATCACACAGCATCCTGTGCATCGGCCACTAGATCGGAGGTGCAATGGCTTGTTGAAGTGAGAGCCTCGGAGACAATTTGGACTTGGTGGGCCACGAAAATTAACCCAAACCCACAAATGATAAGCCCGAATAGGTGATACTAAAATTTCACATTATAGAAACCAAAAAAAAAAAAAAAAAAAAAAAAAAAAAAAAAAAATTTCATCATGTGCAGATGAAGTTTATCTTTTTTATTTACTGCATTTAACTTTAAAAAAAAAAAAAAAAAAAATTTCATCATGTGCAGATGAAGTTTATCTTTTTTATTTACTGCATTTAACTTTATACTCGTATCTTTCTTCTCCATGACCGTTTCAGCCGTCTAATGATTGCATAAAAAAACAATTAGCTGATCTGATCCCAAATTAGAAGAAACCCCCACAGGAAAACCCGAGAAACGACCCCAAAATTCGAATTCTCGATTCGATTCAATTCAATGTACCAGTGGAGAAAATTTGAGTTCTTCGAGGAGAAATACGGAGGGAAGATACCTGAGGATGTAACCGGGGATATACAATGTTGTTCCAGTGGCCGTGGCAAAGTCGTTATCGGATCTAACAACGGATCCGTCAGCTTCCTCGATCGCGGCATCAAGTTTGATTCCGGCTTCCAAGCTCACTCTTCCTCCGTCCTCTTCCTTCAGCACCTCAAGGTATCTCCATTTTCTACTCTCTATGTTTGTTCCGATCAAATCATAAGACTAAATAACAAATTGACCCAAGTTATGCTATCTGCAGAATCTGTTGTTCATCGATTCACAATTCCAGTATATATTGCTCCTTAAATTTAACTTCAATTTAGTTGTAAATTTCGTTCTTTTTTTGCTTCTGTGTTTTGGGATTTGAGTTTGTGTTTGTTTTTATGATCCAATACTAAGGCTATGTTACGAAATAAACCATCTTTATGGATTTCCAAGCTTACAATTCCAGTTGTTTTGGATGCTTTCCTCTTATCATTGTTCTTTGTGATAACAAATAGCAAAGGAACTTTCTTGTTACCGTCGGAGAAGATGAACAAATATCACCACAGCAGTCAGGGATTTGTCTCAAGGTATTTGACCTTGACAAAGTACAAGAGGAAGGCACAAGTTCCTCGGCTCCCGAATGCATTGGTATTCTAAGAATATTTACTAATCAGTTTCCGGAAGCTAAGGTAGAGACTGACGATTACAATATCTTATCCATTTTAATGCTTAACATATAGGATGAGATTTGTTGATGGAACATTATAAAAATTGCAGATTACTTCTTTTCTAGTCTTGGAGGAAGTTCCACCCATATTGCTTATAGCCATTGGCTTAGATAATGGCTGCATTTATTGTGTCAAAGGGGACATTGCTCGAGAGCGTATTACTCGGTTTAAGCTTCAAGTGGATGGACAATTCCCAATTACAGGATTGGGATTCAGGATGGATGGTCAAGCACTTCTGTTATTTGCCGTAACTCCAAACTCAGTCAACTTGTTCAGTATGCAGGCGCAGCCACCTCAATTACAGACTTTGGATCATATTGGGGGCAGTGTGAATACTGTAACAATGAGTGACCGCTCGGTACATTCTCTCTTACTCGTGACCCAATTTTGTTAAGTCTATTGTGATTTTAGAATTATGTTTTTCTTTTCTTCTAGCCAGTTGAAGTATTCTGTGTTCCACAGGAATTAATACTTGGTCGACCTGAGGCTGTTTATTTCTATGAAGTCGACGGACGTGGTCCGTGCTGGGCTTTTGAAGGAGAGAAAAAGTTTATGGGGTGGTTCCGTGGCTACCTTTTATGTGTCATTGCTGACCCTAAAACTGGGAAGAATGTTTTCAATGTCTACGACCTTAGGAATCGGCTTATAGCATATAGCCTAGCCGTTGATAAAGTCTCCAACATGCTCTGCGAATGGGGAAATATAATACTTATAACGTCTGACAAATCATTATTGTGCATTACAGAGAAGGATATGGAAAGCAAGTTAGATATGTTGTTCAAGAAAAACCTCTACACCATAGCAATTAATCTTGTCCAAAGTCAACATGCTGATGCTGCTGCTACTGCCAATGTCATGAGGAAGTATGGTGATCATTTATATGGAAAACAGGACTTTGATGAAGCTATGTCTCAGTACATTAACACAATCGGTTATCTTGAACCGTCATTTGTGATACAAAAGTTTCTGGATGCACAGAGGATCTACAATCTTACTAATTACCTGGAGAAGTTGCATGAGAAGGGTCTAGCATCAAAAGACCACACAACTCTTTTGCTAAACTGTTACACTAAGTTGAAGGATGTTGAAAAGCTGAACACATTCATTAGAAAAGAAGATGGCATCGGTGAGCTTAAGTTTGATGTGGAAACAGCCATTAGGGTCTGTCGTGCAGCTAATTATCATGAGCATGCGATGTATGTTGCAAAAAAGGCAGGAAAACATGAGTGGTATTTAAAAATTTTGCTTGAAGATCTTGGAAACTACGACGAAGCCCTGCAGTATATTTCAAGTCTTGAACCCAGTCAAGCTGGGGTAACAATAAAAGAGTATGGTAAGATTCTTATCGAGCACAAGCCCAAAGAGACTATTGATATACTCATGCGACTTTGCACTGAGCAAGGAACTTCTAATGGTGTGTACCTGTCCATGTTGCCATCACCTGTGGACTTCATCAATGTGTTTGTTCAGCATCCACATTCATTAATGGATTTTCTCGAGAGATATGCTGAAATAGTTAAGGATTCACCTGCTCAAGCAGAAATCAATAACACACTCTTGGAGTTATACTTGTCCAGGGACTTGAATTTTCCATCAATCTCTCTATCAGAAAATGGTATAGATCAGGACTTGACAGATCATTCAGTAGCAGCTGTGGTTTCTAAAGCTAAGACAAATGGTGATTCGAAGACAAATGGTGATTCGAAGGATGCAATGGATAATGATTGTACGGAGAGACATCAGAAGGGACTAGAGTTGCTTATGAAGGCGTGGCCATCAGACCTCGAGCAACCCCTTTATGATGTTGACCTTGCTATAATTCTTTGTGAGATGAATTCGTTCAAGGAGGGACTTCTGTATCTGTATGAAAAGATGAAACTTTACAAGGAGGTTATTGCTTGCTACATGCAAAATCATGATCATGAGGGACTGATTGGGTGCTGCAAAAGATTAGGTGATTCTGGCAAGGGAGGGGATCCGTCTCTTTGGGCAGATCTTCTCAAGTATTTTGGTGAAATTGGAGAGGACTGCAGTAAAGAGGTGAAGGAGGTTCTTACATATATTGAACGGGATGATATATTACCTCCTATCATTGTTCTTCAGACCCTGGCAAAGAATCCATGCCTTACTCTCTCTGTCATCAAGGACTATATAGCCAGGAAACTTGAACAAGAATCAAAGATAATTGAAGAGGACCGGCGAGCAGTAGAAAAGTATCAGGTTGGTAGTTTAATCATCAATACATTTTTTCTTTGTTCATCGAGCCTGTTGTTTAGAAAGCTTGTTCTCCTAATGCAACCCTGATTCTTATACAAAAGCCTTTTGTGTATTGCAATCCTCTCCGAATATCAATTCCTAACCAGTTTTTCACCGGTGCAGGAAACGACAAAAGCCATGAGAAAAGAGATTGAAGACCTCAGGACGAATGCCAGAATATTTCAACTAAGCAAGTGCACTGCTTGCACTTTCACATTGGATATCCCAGCAGTCCATTTCATGTGTATGCATTCATTTCATCAACGCTGCCTCGGTGACAATGAAAAAGAATGCCCCGAGTGTGCTCCCGAGTACAGATCTGTGATGGAAATGAAGAGAAGTTTGGAGCAGAACTCGAAAGATCAAGATCTGTTTTTCCAGCAAGTGAAAAGCTCGAAAGATGGGTTTTTTGTGATTGCAGAATACTTTGGGAAAGGGATCATCAGCAAAACTAGTGATGCAACATCTTAATTCCACCTAGAGGTAGTTCATTGCAAATAACTCAATAGTTTTTCGTTTCTACTTTTGATGTAACAAAGTCTGATGAGAACAAATTTGGGAGGTATATATTATCATTCATTGATCTTGTATGTTCAGGGAAGGCGGCTGAAACATCTCAAACTCAAATGAGGCCAGCGTAAACAGTGTGGCATCTGTGTATCTGTGAATGTGAGGTATCCTTTGATCTACTTTATTAGCTTAGATATTGCGTAAGAATGAGTTGGTAGAGTAGTTGGGACAGGCTCGACGCTTCTTGTTTGCGTTCTGAGAATCTTGTCATGACTCGGGAGGAGATGAATGCATATATACATCAACAAGTTGTGAAGTTTTTTTTTTTTGTGTGTATGTTTTGGGTTTTATCTTTTGAACTACATAAACTTGAAGGAGAATATGTTTATTTTGTTTGATTTGCATTTCGTTCTGGCAAACGACTTGCTCATTTGAGCAATTTTAAATAATCGCTCAAATTCTGACTCCGATCATTACGTGACACTCAAAAGAATCAAGAGCAACCTTCGACGTCAGTACTTGGTGTTGAACTAGTTGAGGTCATGTCTTTCACTTCCAGTCATCCTCAGACATTCCACCGGTTCTTGTAACGGTTCTTTGAATTCAGAACAAGAACTCTCACGGACCCGAAGCAAAGTTCTCGAACAAATGCAATCAAATCTCAAAAGTAACCCGCAAGGTCACGAGACAATCATTTTACTTGGTGATGACGGCAACGATAACATTGTGTCTCAACGGTGATTCACAGATGGCTATTAAAAAAAAAAAAAAAAAAAAAAAAAAAAAAAAAAGTTCATTGCTTATTGTCCTATGAAAGAGGAGAAGCCTGGTCCAGAGAGACAACAAAACTGATAAAGGCTGTGATCTGCCACCGAGGCTTCCTTCTATTCCGTTCATTAATCTCTGCTCTAGCCCACAGGTCTCTTCAGCAACTCTCCATCTATGGATCTTGAACGTTCCCAACATCCTCCCTCTTCAGCCTCAGTAGCCTACGAGATCGTCAAGGTCCATGACGTGAACGTCTCCTCCAGAGGGTCAAAATCTCAAGATCCATTTTCAACCATTTTCAGTTGATGATTGTGGAGCTATCTATATATACAGCTAGAAGTTTTAAAATGGTAAAAAAAAGAAAGACAAGTGCTACATTTATAAGTCTACTCGTAAAAATTCTGTCATCACTAAGGTCAACAAAGAAACGAATGCAGAATAGTAAAAAAAAACAAGAGAGAGATGGAGCAAACTGAAGTCAAACTATGCTTTGCTTACTCGTTGAACATTGCCTAATACAACAGCTTAAGCGACCAAGTAGAATGGCTGATACAACAATTCTTACACTACACTTGGTCTCAATCTGAAACCATCTCTTTCTTTTACAGGGTCTGTGAAATCATTTGGTTCCTGCTCCGACGTGAAGCAGCTCCTCAGGGATTGCAGCTGGATCTAAGTCCCAACAGTTTCCGGGAAACCCACTGGTTGCATCTTTAAGAAACCAGGAAGGCACTTGATGCGAGAACCTCAACATCTCACACCTAGGTATCCACCTTTTACTGTCTTCACTCATGCTCCTATGATATACAGTTTTGTAGCCCTCTAGTTTAACAAGTGGGGAAATGCACACACCATACTGTTCAGTATACTCATCTAGGATCTCAACCATTTCATATTGGTGTCTCACTCTGTCTGGGGTTGATCCGTCCCAATTTAGTGACCAGTTCTTGTAGACAGCCCAAATCTCCCCAGTTGAGGGGAAGATTCGAACACAACCACCTCTCCCTGTCTTCTTGCCTATCAAAAGGTGCGAAAAGATGTTAACTTGGTCAACTATGTCTGTGTTTCGTATCCTGAAATGCCCACACGACTTTGTAAATCCGTATTGTACCCATTTCATTGACCCAAATTCGATGTCGGTTTTGGAGCTTAAGTAGGCAATGTCAATCTTAAAGGGTTGGACCGAGAGTACTTCCCTAACCACACAATAAAGGCGTGGCATACCATCATCTTCATCATAAATTGCCCATATTTGCCTTGGCTCAAAGGATTCCTCTGATCTGCTTTTATCAAAATCATGGAAATCAGAGTCTGGGACCGTTATTGGCCCATTCTTTTTGCGTCCCGTAACATCTCCCAACTTACAAGAGATAACAGTTTTTTCATCAGAAGGTGACGTATTCTCTGCGACCGCTGCTGCCTCTGAAGCTAATCTCATGATCTCCAATCTTTGCTTAATGTCTGCTCTGGCCTTGTGAAGTAAGGGCTTCCGTGTATCCAGTACTGATGCAGTGGACCACCGTCTAGATGAACCATGACTTTGGAGATGAAGTTTGTAATCCTGATCCATTTTGGCATCTGCATTCGTCGTTTTTGATACTGAAACCGATATCAGAGGGTTCTCACAAAATCCGTTGGCAGCAGCTGCCAGAAGAACTTTGCTCTTCTTCCCAGGTCTGCCAGCCTTAGTCGCAGTGGCGTGAGAAGACACGCTGGTCGAATTAGGATATATCAAACCTCCTGGCGAGCTTTTTATCGAACATGTCCCATTAGAACCTTCTTTGACTTTCTTTAACCCTGTGCTGACTACTGAGTTGCTGTGCTTATAAGGATATCCATTGGACACTGAGGACACACGCTTTGAATCCAGATTACCTGGAGGAGTTGTTCCAGAATATGAGTTCCAGTCATATGAACCATTTGTACCATAATCATATCCATGTCCTTGTCCAGGATAGTGGCCTAAGAAATACGTGGAATTGGTGGGCATTTGTGAAATAGCATCATAACCATGTGTGCCATAGCCATTACTTGGAGGCACATGAGATGGAGGCGTGTAATGAAATGGTGCACTAACCGGAGCTGGACCAGTTTCTACAGCAATAAATGCTCCACGGCAGTTCTTACATGAAAGCCTCTTATTCACATATTTCCTGAGATACTCATACTGAACTTTGCAAGAGGTGCAAAAAGTCCAGAAAGTATCAAGCCTTTCTGAAGATAGTGGAGCCCGATCAAATACTGCAGTCCCACTTCCAGACATGTACTCTGTGCTGTGCTTCTGAACCTCTGTGCTGTTTTTCTGAACCTCTGTGGAATCAATATGCTTCTTTCTTTTGTAATAAAAAGTGCTTTTATTGAACTCATTAGACAAGAATTTCCAGGCTTCAGATATGAGATTGAATGCACCATCAGCTCCAATGCAGTTGTTCCTGTCGGGATGGAGCAATACAGCCATCTTCTTATACTGTTTCTTCACTTCTCTTTTCCCAGCCGACGGTTTCAGTCCAAGTACTCCATAATAATCAATTTGACTACCATTTCGACACTGAGAAGCTAAATAGACTTCAAACGTAGCAACCATTTGAGATAAACCTTCCAAATCAGGAAATAAGGACTTAGCTTTCAATGCATAACTCCTTGCGGCTGTGAAATCTTTTTCCACAAATCTCCTCTCAGCAATCTGTTTCACTCTGAGAGCTTCCTCTCTGTAAGCTTCCATGTAGTAAAACAAACCAGGCTAATTATAAAATCCAGCAGCTCTACAAGATGAAACTAAGACCGTCCTTGAAAGTTAATAGCTGAAACGCATTCAGTATTCAAGCACCAAAAGATCCTCATTATCTGCTTCACAAAATAATAGCATTAATTCTTTTGAGTCACTGCAATGTAAACCAATACCTGACCAACCACACATACAACATTTTCAAACTATCTCTTACTAAAACCAAAAAGTAAACAAAACCGCACTTACTAACCTTACAACAATCATCCTTAAATTCAAGATCTAGAACCTCGAAATTCGTTTTTTAAGGACAAAAATGCTAACTTTACATCTTTATATAACTAAAACATATGAGAATTATACAGCTACTCAACTAGATTTGAACAATAAGTATATGGGAAGTCAGAAAGTAAATGAATTCTATCTCCATTTTCCACAATTTTCCTTGAAACCAAACGTTAGATCTAAGCTATAAACTTCTTCACTGAATCACTAACAACCTCACCCAAAGGATTAGTCTTCAAATCCCGACTCTAGATATGCTAATTTTTTTTTTCGATAACAACAAAAACCTAAAAATTGAAGAAATGAAAAGCAGAAAATAGAGCTAGCGGTCTTACTGATAAATAAAATTGGGGGGGAAAATACAAAACCAAAGCCTTCGAAATAGATCTCTGCAAGTTCTTCCACCAGAGTTTGAGGAGATCAAATCGAGGTAACAGAAACAAAAAAAGGAACAATCTTCAGCAAGATTTCGAATCAAACAACAGCTAATGACTTCAAAAACTTAGGGTTTATGGTTTGAGTGACAGTTTTTTCAGGTAATCAGCGATACAGGCATTGCCGAAAACAGCTCGAGATGTCGCCGAGATCGGCGATCTGAATTTTTTTTTTTTTTTTTCGAAATATCAGGAAAATGAAAGATAAATAAAATAAAATTAGGTTTTTTATAAGATAAATATATTTCAGTGAAAGTAAACGGTGCTAATTTGTTAAGGCTGATTTGTGCTATCGTGCACCGTTAATACAGTCACGAGTGTATATATATATAATTTTTTCACATCAAAAAAATATATTAAAAAAGGATAAATTTTACAAACTTGAACAAATGAAAACTAATAGATTGCATTTTATTTATTGACAGAAAAAATATTACATTTTATGCCAGACTATGAAGGGACTGATACAAGACAATCTAGGACCAATATCAAAACAAGAGCAGGAAGAAGATGATTGAGACTATGAGCTGACGTGGATGATTAATGACAGACTTAAAACAAACCGGAGATAACACATGGTGTGGATGTCACTGCGCAGAGGCTAAGAAACCAAACACTTGAGAAGACCACTGTGAAGAGCAAAAGAAACTTGTCCCACCACTTCAGTTTGTTTGGACAAACAAGTAAACAAACAAAATGGACAAAAACAATTTATTTGTACACCATATTAATTTATATGAGTCAAATATGTTTCTTGGAGTCACCGAGAAAAACAGATTTAGAAGTCTTAGTAAGCATTCGAACTACGGACACAATGAAATAACATCATACATATTATTAAACATTTGTTAGTTATATTGCAAATTTTCCAAAAACAAAAAAAATTGCTTATCACTTGCCGACAAAATAAAAAACGTTGTCGAATGCTTTAGGCCTTTCAAGTAAAATACGTTGTCGTTTTACTGAAAGCATCCAACAGAATCTATAAGATGATTCGCTGCTTCTTCATTTCAACGAAGACCAGATCACGGGAGAATACATGTTGCTTCAGTTTACAGTTTAGGTATCAATTTCTTCTAACGATATTTGTTTCAGCCATTTGTTTTCTGGTTTATTTTTTCAATTTGCTTCCTTGAAATTTACATCTCTGATCCCTAAACAAAATGCTTCGATTGAGAAATCTAGGTTTTGCAGCAATGTATTCTTGATGCACTTCTTAAGTAATCTAGGGTTCTTGATGTTTCGATTGTGACTAAATAAGTTTGTCTCTAGGGGTTTAGAGAATCTAATTTCTTTTGACTTTTTTTTCTCTTGAAATTGTTTGTTAGATTTCAATGTTTGATATGAGGATTTGAATTGAGAAAACTATAATCCTGAATTTTTGATTCATCACCAGCTTTTTTTTTTTCTTTTAAATCTACAATTTTGACACTGCGTTGATTCAGATTCGGATATTTGAAAGTTCTGTGACATTGCAGTTAGAGGAAGGAGCTTATTGAAGATCAATGGCTTCTGATAGAGAAGAGTTTAACCTTTGTGGACCATCACACCTCACAACTGTTGATTGGTATGTTGGAATGTTAAACATTTGGTTCTGGATTTGATCTTAGGATTCAACTTTGGTTTTATGTATGATGCGTGATTTGTCTATCATAAACAGCACCTGTGGATCCTTCACAAGTTTATTTTTTTTGCACTAATGCATTTTCTGATGTCATTTTGTTTGTGGTTAAGCTTGGTTGTAGAAAATGTGGTTTCTTTCAAGCAAGTAGAATCAAAGTCTTATTATAGTTTGAGATATTTGATTCATTTTGTTGCAGATAATGCGTGTTATGACTTTTGTTAAGCCGCACTTATTCTACACTTGTTTATGGATTTGATTTGTTCTCTGACATCCATTTGTGAATTGATTCTTGTCGATTTTGAGATATAGGATTTGAATCTTGTGCAACAGCATAGTTAAATATATAGAATTGTAATGAAGGTGATACTAGTCTGTTAATCGAACCTATGGTTCGGCATATCTAATTGGTTCTTCAAATTTGTCTTTTCTTCAGGGCAAATGAAGATCACCATCGTTGTGTAGCAGCTTGTTTGGTTCAAGGAATATACATAGTAGAGCGTGACCGTCAGCTTAATCGTGAAGGCTCTGAAGCTCTTGCACCTCCATGGTGGGAATTCTTCAACTTCAAATTGATCCGTCACCTAAAAGATGATGCTGATTTCTCCATCTTCGGAGGCATTTATGAATACAAATCGCCACAGCCAGACACCGTTGACTCTGGAGTCCCGCGGTATGTCATAGCCTTTAGAGGGACCTTGACTAAAGCAGATTCGATAACTCGTGATATCGAGTTGGATATCCACATCATCCGGAATGGGCTGCATAGAACATCCCGTTTTGAGATAGCTATGCAAGCCGTGAGAAGCATGACTGATTCTTTGGGGGATTCAAGCTTTTGGCTAACAGGGCATTCTCTGGGTGCAGCAATGGCGCTTCTCGCTGGAAAAACAATGGCAAAGACTGGAATCTACATAAAATCCTTGTTGTTCAACCCTCCATTTGTATCTCCCCCAATCGAGAGGATAGCAAATGAACGGGTTAGACACGGGATTAGATTTGCAGGGAACCTCATCACAGCAGGACTCGCTCTCTCCAGAACTCTTAAACAAACACAGCAGCCACAACAACAGCAACAGCAACTACAAAACCTGTCTGAAGATCCACTAGAGGCACTATCTTCATGGCTCCCTAACATACATGTAAATCCAGGGGATCATCTATGTTCAGAGTACATTGGGTTCTTCGAGCACCGGGGAACAATGGAACAAATTGGGTATGGAGCCGGAATCGTGGAGAGGATGGCAATGCAACATTCCTTAGGAGGTTTGCTGATGGATGCGATGGGAGTGAGCAACGCAGTGGAAGTAGAAGAGCCGGTTCATGTCGTACCATCTGCAAATCTGATAGTAAATCAATCCAATGCCAATGATTACAAAGAAGCGCATGGGATACATCAATGGTGGAGAGATGATCAAGATTTGGTTTCCCACATTTACTTGTACAAATAGTCTCTCATTACTAAGACTTGGCTTGCTCATACTTTCGTTTTTATTGAAAACGAATTATGAAAACTGTTCTTTTAACTATTTGAAAAATTCGTATTATGAAGAATCTTCGTTTGCTAAACCTTGTACCAGTTCAGTCGGATTCGGCACTTGGTCACTGCATTTTCTGCAGAGAACATCTGTTTCATCGATCACTCATTATCTATTTCTCATTTGAATATTAGAGAATCATCAAAAAGATCTATAAAATATGTATCAGAGAACCTTATAATATAATGATAACATTCTAGTAGTTTTTTCTTTTTACAGCCGAAGAAGAAGAAGAAAGATGTTTAAGATTCATCCTTAAACAAAGGAAAAAGAAGAAGAAAGAAAGACTCAACGAATGGGAACTTTGATCCAACCATTGGCGAAAGCAATGGCTAAGATGACAAATGGAGTTGACATTCCGAAGATGATGATGTAAGGAAGAGGCGTCTTCATAGGATTTTCACCTTCTCTTTCACCAGCCGTTTGCCAATACCTACAAATCGAAATGCAAATTCTCATCCATAACCATCTTGAACAAACACCAATGCGTACATCATGTTCCTTTGACTAGACTAGACAAAACCAATTAACCAAACATGTTTCATCACACATGATCTTGATTTCTAGTTCGGATATGGACACTACTACACTATCACTCATTAAGCAACTTACAAAACATGATTAGTGTATACTGATAAGACAAACAACTAAACTACATGTCCTTGTTACTTACAAAACATGATTAGAGTATACTAAATTGAATCTAATGGAAATTTATTAATTGTTCATTTAAAGGGAAAGATAAAACAAACTGTTCTGGTTCTTCCTCTTTGGTTATGAACTTCTTTTCTTTAGGCTTCATTTCTCCATCTCCTCCACCTTAATGCAAGACCAAAATTTTCATCAACAAATAAAAATTAAAAAGATGAAATTTCTGATTCAATATAGATAAGAGTAGAACCTAATTTGGCTTGAAGCTTGAACTGTCGAAACCCTAATGGAGATGGTGGACAGAGGAATCGTGGCAAACCAAGCAATGATGAATATGAAGAAGATGATGAGGTTGATGAATCATTAGCTTTGTGCTGATACGAAGAAATGATATGAGAGGAAATGTGGAATTTGGCTGCCATGTTTCAACACCGATATGTTTTGGGTTTTGTTGGCTGGTTTTGTATTCGTTGACTAATTATTATGTGGATGATATTTGTGAACTTGGAGACATGAAACCTTATCCTTATTTGTGTTCTCATGTTTTATATTACACCCCTTGACATCTGAGCTAAACCGAATCAATTTATGGTATGTGAGAGTAAAACGAGGCCTTTTCAAATTATTTTTGTAATTGCTTCAAAAAAATAATAATTTAATTAATTTAGCTGTAGTTGTACACCTCCAAAAATTCACTATATATACTATCAATATAATGCATGACACTGAAGATAAAAAAAATGCTTAATGGAAAAAAATCCATGATCATATTTCTAACCCTTTCTTCCAAATCTAACTGAGAACACTTACACAAGCAAGATAGTTCATGATTTTGATAAGGAATACAGATATTTGGTAAAACAAGATAGAAAAACTATCTCTTTGTGTTCTTACAAAGTTTCTGAATTCATACCGAGCTATAGCCCACACATAATCACCAAAAACTATCCTACTCATACGTTCACTTCTCACACTCTCGCATACTCATAAGATAACTTTTAGGTGGGTTTTAGCCGAATGTCTATACAAACAAGACATAACAATCAAAAATACAACATGAAACCCGAGGCCAATCGAGTCACAAAGCACATAAAAAGATACTGATTAATAAAGGGTTGCTCATTATGTTACCAAATTTACTTGCAAGTCTCTTTGAGTTTCATGGAGATGCACTGCTACCGCTGGAACGATACATAGTAGCAAAATCCAAACACAAATGTCGGTCTCTTTCATCGCCCCAACCTCCCCAACCTTTGAAACCAGCTTTATAACCTGCTTGATGCTCATACACCCGAACTCCCCATTCTTCTTTTATGTTCATTACTTTATCTGTTTCCTTAATTTCGATGTTTACAACCCCATTATCAATGCAATCACCCTTATCTCCTCTACCTTGATGCAACCCACATTTTCCAAAGTGGACCGCACTGGTCCTAGGCCCTCGCAATGTGTATACAGGGGAACCGAATGAGGGGAAAACCGTTGCCCACATCGTTATATCCCAATTGTAATCATCAAAGAAACAAAACTCTCTTGCCTTCTGGTGTATATTCTCCCACACACTTCTGTTAAATGAATAACCGACATTACCCATTCTCTCTGCAACCAAACTTTGAAGCACTTCTCCTCTTGACTTCACATCACACGGTGCTAAATTAGCAGCAAAGCAGTCAGGACATTTTGCAGGTTTCAGCCTCGTGAGAGTCTGTATGTTGCGATAGGCATTAGGAAAAAGAAAATGATCTTCTTCGATGAAAAGGATATGACCCTCATGTCTTTTAGTCTCCTCCAGTCCATCCCATACCGTGTTCATCATCCACCACCAGTGATGCTTCAAAGATACAATCTTTGGTGACCTGTGATGCCCATACTGATCCGGATTGCCTTCACAATTCGTCTTCGCCTCATCACCCTTGTTCTTACAGTCATTCGGGGTAGCACCGGGGAAACTAGTTTGGAATATATGAGGCGAATATGGAGAAAATATCTGCTTCACCTGACAAAACTTTATACCATCCACAATCTTATTCATCTCTTCAAAGTAACCATCATGGCTCACAATCAACAGTGTCTCACTTATACCTTTAACCTTAGACAAACTTTCAACAGTTACTCGAAAATACTGAGCCCGATTGTGCACATACAAGACTATAACTACACAGTCTTTTGCCAGATTTGGATACAGATCCAAATTCCTGGGCGAAAAATGGTTCCTTCTATGTAAACTAACAGACATTCTATTACCTCTAGCTACTTTTAACAATGAAGCATTAAGATTAGCTTCCAAATCTTTGTCCAAATCATCCAAACCGTGGTCGATGGAAGTCCTGTTCAAAGCAGTTCTAGGTACAGACACTAACATCAAAACTATAGAGACTGTAACTCCAAATAGAATACCTAAACGACATAAAGCTGTATCTCTCAATTTCTGCTTCTTCCAAAAATTAGCCATCAGCAAAGCTACTAAGAAACTAAACCCAACTCTCAAAATCTACATCAAGCAACCCAAAACTCTAAAACTCACTTAACTTCTTCAAAAAAGGTGCTTCCTTTACAAACTTCAAGTCAGCCGCAACACGAATTGAAACAAAATTAAACCATCATCAACAAAGACAAAGACTCGGTCTTTTCTAGATTATCAGCAGATTTAACATTAAAAAAGAAACAGTTTTTTTTTTAAGAAGAAATCTCGAAATGGGTACTCGGAGAAAAACGAGAATGTTTATCAGGAAATGAGAAAAAACTTTGGAGTCATTGAATAATCTGAAAGCAAAAGTGCTGAGTCTAAACTTGACTGTGGGTTCCGCATTTGTCAAATTGTTGGCAAAAATTACGATTCTGCCATCCCATAGTTGAAAATTCTTTGTACGAAAAAATGATTCCTCAAATATTACTTAGTAGTATATTGCTTCAATTACAAATTTGCAATTATGAATAGTTCGTTAGAATAATCACTGTCACTAAACGGAGACTTCTCTTTAAAGATTACTCATATCTTAAGACTGCCATTCACACACGTAACTAATAAAGTCATTATCTAAATGACACTTTAAAATCTAAATGACACTTTAAAAATCTATCACAACAAAAGTTGTTTTTCTATCTTCAATCTCACTTCTACTTATCTTCTCCGCCAAAGCTGTCCACCAGGTTTTTGGTTTTTCTCTTAATCGTGTGTTTGCCCACTACTTGTATACCCGGTCAAAGGCATTAACAGTTAGGGCCCTTGCAACTTTTGATTTCGTGTCCATCAGACAAATACTCTCAGAGATTAAAACACCAATATACGATTACTATACATTTATATTTGAATATCTCAAAATTGTAGGACTAATTTTTACGGAATAGTGGACAAAAACTTTCAGTCCAAAAAAAAAGTGGACAAAAAACTTAGTAAAAATACATTTTATGCAATGGTGGATATCATGTGTTAGAGTCTAGTATCGAAACTATAAAGAAAATAACACTAATATATAAGCATAGAAGTCTATTCATTACCGATTTTCTAATCTCTAACTAGAAATATATACAAAAGTCGAGATTCATATCTTCAACCTTAACAACTACTAGTATGCCATGAGTTGAAAACAAAACACCGTAAGACATTGGAGATTAATTCCCAGAAAATACCAAGCTAAATTGAGATATACAAATAAAACTTTTGCTCCTAAATTCATGTTTAGATCCTCTAATGAGTCGCCGACAGTACATCGTAGAAATTTAAACTTCATCGGCAAATGGCTAGAACTGATAAATCTCTGTTGTAAAACAACAATGTAATGATTGGACCTAATTTTGTTGCTGGAAGCCCATCTTCTTTCAAGCCTGTAAAGAGAAGAAAACCCTATCGGTGTTGTTAACGTAATAAATAGAACATGTATTAGGGTTAAGCGAAACAAAAGAACGCTAGAAAAAGAGCAGACGCTGTAATCTTGTAATTGATCTTTCTCTAGTGAAGTTCGTGAGATACGGTTCTCACCCGAGACGTACCAATTAGAGGCTGGGAACTGATATACTGACATTTCTACTAGTTTTCTTAAGTATTTACTGCTATTTTCAGAGTTCTTTCGTTC
>CM071718.1:12987616-12998311 GCA_036630335.1 Physaria fendleri | reverse complement strand
AAAAGCTGGAATACCACCCCCAATATCTATCAAGCAAGTAATCATCTGACTACTCTTAAATACTTCAGTAACACACACTTCCTCCTTCCAAATTACCCAAATACGACCATTCTCATGATGTTCATAATTGGCTAAAAGCGACCAGTCCAACCCAATCTTAGCCTTGATACTCTCCACCTTATTTTCCTTTACCTTTGTTTCTAGCAAACACCCAAAACGAAAAGAATTACTTTGAATCCAGGAACGCACAACAGAGTGCCTAGAAGTCTTATTAAGACCTCTAATAATCCAAAGAAAACCTGAAATCAACACTGCTTACGGGACTTTCGCCCCAATCCTTTTTTCGAATCATCTGTAGCTGTAGACTTTTGTCTAGCTAAAGATCATGTGGTACGTATGGAACTATTCGATGGGTTATTTTTCCCTACCGCAGCTGCTTTTCCTATCGGTCGAACAACTTCGTCATCCTCCATGTTAGAAAGAACCTGATATCTGGATTGAAGACTAACTTCGTCATCCTCCATGTTAGAAAGAACCTGATATCTGGATTGAAGACTGAGATTCTCCTCTGTCCTAACCGTTACATTTGGGTTCATATGGTTCCTCCTTGAAGGAGAAGTTACTGTCTGCCACTTCGAACCAGCTGCCCCGTTCGCATCTATCCCGTTTGCAACATCATTTGTCTCTGATTTCAGAGAAGCTACCACCCGCAGGTGTTCTTTAATAAGGTCATCATAAACCCAACCTTTAGACCCCGTATCCGCATCCTTATCATTTCCGCCTCCAAGGTCAGATTCCTCTACAACTTCCTCATCTTCTTCACCCATTCTTTTATCCTTTTCGGACCCCTCTTTCTCCTCATTATTATTCGTCTCACCTCTTTAACTTTTCCAGCTTCAACTGTCTCCTCCTCAACACGCTGATCCACCCGAACAACGTCGTCTACATTATGATCTGCATCGATTTCCCCTTCTTCTTTTTCCTCATTCGGATTTGTTTGTTCCTCAGTAGAAGTTTGAACTATCTCTTTCTTATTACATCGAGCTGCAACATGACCCCATTTAGAACATATAGAACAACATCTCGGCAGCCATCGGTATTGAAATACCACCGGCTTTTCTACCCCATCCAGTTTAAACTCCGTGACAAGCTCCTTTTGAAGATTTACCCCGACAAAAACCTTCGCTTCCTCAAAGTTTTTACATTTTAAAGTGTCCTGGTGAAGATATTTAGATTCTCCAGTTGCACTGGCAAGCCAACTTATACCTTTCCTGGTAAACAATTTCCTGGGAACCCCTTTTAAATGTATCCACATGGGAAGTACTTGAAAAGAAGAAGGCACATCTTCCTCAATTGGAGACCACTTAGAAATACCCATTGGCTGACCCGCTATGTTCCACATTCCTCTACGGAGAACATGATTCCTCTTATCTTTATCTGGAATCCGGAATTTAACCATCCGATCATTCACCTTGTAAACATCCACTTTGAACCTCTTATCACCCAGCGTCCAAATCTTGTTTACAATATCATGAATTAGATTCAACGACGGAGACCTATCCTGAAAACAACCCACCAGAAGATCAGTCCACAGAGGAGCATCCTCCAACACGGAATCCGGTATCTGTGCTTCAACAACACCTGAAACCACCGGCAAAGTAAATGTAAATTTTGGTAAATCGTTGTTATTATCAACCACTTTGGAGTATAGAGGCTTAACTGATGGGCCCCTTGAATTCAAAGATGAATTCGTAGGAGGCAAAAAAGGTTTACTAGCCGGAAGATCTTTTGAAGTTTCACCTTCAAGACCTTCACGCTCCTTTGATTGTATTTCAACGCTAATACTAGACGATTTAGCACCACGAAGTGCTGGAAATTCATCGTCGGAACTCAAATCTATGGCACCATCACGTTGCTCTGCTCCTTGACCATGAAACAGAGGATTATTTCTTGCTGAAAAAGACATATCATCGCCACCTTCTTTTCTTCGAGAATCCGATCCCACTGGGGAGACCGTGTCGCCGGCGATCTCCTCTTAACCGGAAATATAGGAAAACTTTGTTGAATCACCCTCCGAATCGCCCGCAAGTTTGTTATTTTTGACAAGAGAGCTGTGTGATTCTCAACTGAGAATGAGCTCCTCCTTTTATAGGGTCTGAGAGAATCGTACCGCGCGTCTTTATCGTCGAGGAATTTTGTCGATAGCGAATTCACTGAAAGTCTCGGGTGTTACAGGGTCGACCCACTTACAGACCTACTCCTAATCAAAAATCAAGTTATTTTTGGTGAGTTAAAAAATTGACTGATTGGTGTTTTCCGCAGCCTCCCGACACCCATTGCTTATGAGATTTAGTTATTTAGTTATCAATTTTGAAGTATGTTCTTACGTGCTTTTAAAAATACGAGTAATGAAAGGACCATTGGCTGCAAAATTGAAAACAAAACCACCAAAAAGTGAAACTCGCCTTCAAAATTCTATAAGATGATAGAAAGAGTGACTTATTTCATTGCCATTCAAAAATCACCAAAATTTATAATTTCACGGGTATCACTAGAAAACACCAAAATTTATAATTTCACGGGTATCACCGAGCATAGCGGGCATTGTCCTAGTTTTTTTTTTTTTTCCTCTAAGGCATAATTGGGATCAAATTAACCATTGAAACGTTGGGTTTGAATTTGTTGTTCTAGCAGATTTAGCTAATTTGTCCGCATCTTGATTCTCTTCACATCGTATATGTTGGAAGCGAAAACCTCTGTCTTTACTGCGTAAGATGTTGATGATATCTTCAATGATTGTTGAGGTTGTTGCTGTTGTGATGGGTTGCCCGTGAAGAGAGCTCCGCTGTGAGAGCTGAATTGCCTGAAATAGTGATTTGGAGTCACCTGCAAAAGTAATGTTTGAATAGTTTAGTGAGGAGAGTTGTAGAATTGCTGCTCTTAATCCATATGCTTCAGCTAGTAATGTTTGAATAGTTTAGTGAGGAGAGTTGTAGAATTGCTGCTCTTAATCCATATGCTTCAGCTTCTGATGGGTGTGTTATGTTCGAATTGGAGCCGAATCCTTGGAGTATAATTTGAGAGCAATTTTTAAGAATCCAACCATAGCCAAAAGGGGATGACTTTTAATAATATAAACATAATACTTTTAATATAAAAAATTATGACTTTTTTTATAAGTGGTAAATATCTTATTACAAAACAAGAAAGTTTTAGATTACAACATATTATAATTTATTTTCAAACATGGTTTCATGCCTAAAAAAAGAAAAAAAAAGCACGAAAGCATAAAGAATCAAATTCTGAATGAAAAACTAATCTTCTTTGAGGTATAGCTTTACAAGCAGAAATATGATAAATCGAATCCCTTCAACATAATCAAAGTTCCTTTCAGAAGAACGCCCGAAGTAACTGCCAACGACGGAATGTTCAGAGCTTAACTAGTGGCAAAAAAGATGCATAGGAGACCAAACTCTGACGACTCAAAGGAGGCCAAGCGAAAAAAGCTATACTAACACCTCCAGACTTAGCCTCAAACGCTACAACCATCCAAAGCGACTTAACCAGCATTGAAGAAACAGTTGAAACTCAATTGGAAAGTAGCTTCATAGAATGCCAAAGCATAGAACATGCTAAGAGCACTCAGAGCCAAACCAGCAACATGACAAGGAAGTTAGTAGGCCATACTAATGCCTCCCTATCTCAAATCAGAAGAAGCTTCAATATTGGAATCTGAAGACTCAAAACAATTTATCAAAACCAAAGCTACAACTCTTCACCAGGTTAGGATCGGAAATCAGAATTTCATCCTGGGATAAGACAAAGCCGACTCGAAGCAAGCGTGATTACAGAAGCTAGACTCGCACACCAGAATCACAACATTACCGGGGAAAATGAAATATAAAATTCCTAAATTCCAAGGCAGGCAGAGAGAAGAGAGACACATAACTTACCGAGGCAAGTTTGAATCTGAGCAACAAAGAAACGTCGACTACCATAGCGGGGGCAAAGAAGCTGATCGAGGAAGAGGCACCACCGGTAAGAACACAACTCCATACTACCTACTATGTTCGAAGGGAGATCGAACGTCCGGCAGAGAAGACTCGTCGGGCACGAAAGAACTGACCACCCTCGGGCCAAGCATCCATTGGATGAGGGATGAGAGGAAGCAACCGTGACCATCATAAGAGAGATTTTAAACTACTCTGGAACCTTCCTGAAGAGACCAAGGAGTAGACCTATGATACGGTTCTGAACCTAAAAAGATCCAAGAACAAAAATTGTACACCGAATATAATTCTCTATGGCAGAGAATAGAGATACGATCTTCAATCGCAAAGAATTACAAGAACCCTTAAACGAATTGAGTTGAATTGAGAAACAAGAACATGAATTTTCGTATTACTTTTAGAATGAATCGTTACAAAGGGAAAGTGAGGTATTTAGATTTGAAGTAAGTGACTAATGAGGACACGTGTTGAATCTTCAGTGGTCGCCGAGTTAATTTGAGCTGAATAGCTGAATAAAACGTGTTGAATCTTCAGTGGTCGCCGAGTTAATTTGAGCTGAATAGCTGAATAAATCCTAGCCCTCCATGTGTTTAATGATCTCCTGAGTAATTGACTTAATCGTATGAGCTGATTCTGCATCAAACCTCCCCCCTTAAAAGAACCTTGCCCTCAAGGTTGAAATGTGGGAAACTTCCTTTGAAGATCAAAAAGCAGTTCCCAAGTTGCCTCTGATTCATCTTGATGTTTCCATTTAACCAAAACTCTAGTGACAGCCCTTCCTTGCCTTTGTATCATTTGTCTTTGCAGAATCCTTTCAGGCTCTTTACTAAACACTTCTTCTATGGTCTCAGGTAAGCTGCTTGTAGTCACAACATTGCCAATTCTCAGTTTCAGCTGTGAAATGTGAAAAACTGGGTGTATCTTTGATCCTTTTGGTAGTTCCAGCTTATAAGCCACTTCTCCACAAGTGTCTATCACCTTGTAAGGACCATAATACTTGGGAGATAACTTGTCATTGCTCCGGTTAGCCACTGACTGCTGCCTATACGGTTGCAGCTTCACATAAACATAATCTCCGATCTCCAGCACTCTCTCAGTCTTATGTCGATTTGCAAAGTACTCCATCCTATGTTGTGCCCTCATCAAATGGAATTTAAGTACCTGCATCATCTGTTCCCTTTCCTCCAAACTCTTGGCTACTACTGCAACCTTGCTTTCTCCTGGTATATAGGGTAAGTGTGTAGGTGGAACTTGACAATAAACTGCTTCAAAAGGAGTCATTCTAATCGAGCTGTGGTATGTTGTATTATACCAATATTCTGCCAAAGCTAGCCATTTACTCCACATATAGGGCTTGTCGCTACACATACACCGCAAGTAAGTCTCCAAGCATCTGTTTACCACCTCCGTCTGTCCGTCACTCTCTGGGTGATACGCTGTGGACATTTGTAAACTGACTCCATTCAAAGAAAACAGTTCATTCCAGAATTCACTTACAAAGGCTGAATCTCTATCACTTACTATAGATCTTGGGAATCCGTGGAGCTTGAATATGTTATCTAAAAAGAGTTGAGCCACTGTGATAGCTGTATAAGGCTGAGTAAGGGCCAAAAAGTGAGCTGCCTTTGTTAACCTGTCTACTACCACCAAAATAGTTGTCTTGCCAAATGAAGGGGGTAATCCGTTGATGAAGTCCATCGAAATATCAGTCCATACTGCCTCAGGTATGGGGAGGGGTTGTAAAAGCCCAGGATAAGCAGCATTGTCAACCTTGTATCTTTGGCATGTCTCACATGCTCTAATATATCCTTGGATATCTTTGGACATGCCCTTCCAATAGAAGAGACTCTTGACCCGTTGTTGTGTAGCGTCCCTCCCTGAATGTCCTCCATGAAGAGAATTGTGCATCCACTGCAACACCACCAACCGTATTTCTTCATCTTTTGGGATCACCAATCTGCTTTTTCTTCTTAAAATCTCATGTGAATAGGTGTAGTGTTTGTGTAACTCCTTCTTATCTTGAATGTCTGAAATGATTGCTTGATCTCTGGATCCCTGTCATAGGCTTCTTTAATCTTTTTCAACAAATCACACTCCATCACTGATAATGATGCACAAAGTATCTCTGCTCCTTCCATTCCTGATAACGCATCAGCTGCCAAATTCTCTTTTTCCCTTCTTGAATTGAATCTCATAGTCAAACTCCAAAATCTTAGGCATCCACTGTTGTTGAATGGGCGTATTGAGTCTTTGTTCCAGCAAATATTTCAAGCTCCTTTGATCTGTCTTAATAACAAAATGGTTAGGTAGCAAATAGTGTCTCCACTTCTGAACTGAAAATACTACAGCTAATAATTCTTTCTCATAAATTGAATATGAAAGTTGCTTCCCTTTCAATTGTCTGCTGATATAGGCAATTGGATGACATTCCTGCATTAAGACAGCTCCTATTCCTTCCCCACTTGCATCAGTTTCAACGACAAATTCCTTGTTGAATTGTGGCAGTGCTAGCACGGGAGCGTTGCAGAGAGTTTCCTTAAGTTGATGGAAAGCAGTCTCAGCAGCTTCAATCCAGTTAAATGCGTCCTTCTTGGTGAGATTGTGCAGAGGTCTAGCTATCATTCCGTAGTTTTTGATAAACCTTCTGTAGTAGCATGCGAGTCCTAAAAACCCCCGGAGCTGCTTTAATGTTTTTGGCTGCAACCAATCTTGGACAGCTTGAATCTTCTTTGGATCTGTGGCAATGCCTTCTGCTGATATGTAGTGTCCCAGGTATTCCACCTTCCTGGTTAAGAATGCACACTTACTTAGCTTGGCATATAAGCTCTTGTCCCTCATGACTGTTAAGACCTTCCTCAAATGCTCTATATGATCCGCCTCTGTTTTACTGTAAACAAGAATGTCATCAAAAAATATAAGCACAAATTTCCTCAAGTATGGTCTAAAGCAGTCGTTCATTAAGCCCTGGAAGGTAGCAGGGGCATTTGTTAGCCCAAATGGCATGACAAGGTACTCATAATGTCCGCTATGCGTTCTGAAAGCTGTCTTGTCTATGTCCTCTGGGCTCATCCGAACTTGATGATAACCAGCTCTTAAGTCTATCTTTGAATAGATAGTTGTACCTCCTAGCTCATCTATTAAGTCTTCTACCAAAGGAATAGGAAACTTGTTTTTAACGGTAATGGCATTGAGACTCCTATAGTCGACACATAATCGCCAAGTTCCATCTTTTTTCTTAACTAAAACCACTGGTGAAGCATAGGCACTGCTGCTATCTCTTATGGTTCCTGCTTTTAACATTTCCCTAACCAGCTTATCTATTTCATCCTTCTGATAGAGTGCATAGCAATAAGGCCGGTGACTTACAGGATCTGACCCTTCTTTGAGTGTAATGAAATGGTTGTGGTTGGTTCTGAATGGTGGCAGGTGAGTGGGTTCTGCAAATACATCTGAAAATTCTTGTAGGACTCCTTGTTTTCCCTGAATTAACCACTGATATTTCATTTAGCTGCGCCTCATCTCCTTGAATAACTTCCACTGAAAGCATGGCCAATTGAACTTCTTCCTCTGGATATTTGTTAACCTTCTTAGCTTTAAGTTCCTTTAATTTTTCAGGTTGTAACCCATGTAGCACCACCTTTCTGCCATTTACAGTGAATCTCATTTCTAACTTCATAAATTGGAAACTCACCAGCCCCAAGGTTCTCAACCATTGTATTCCCAAAATGACATCACAACCAGCTAGTGGTATTGCTAACATATCGGCTGCAAAAGTCTCATTCTGGAACTTCCAAGTAAAGTTTTCTACCATACCTGCCACTGCTAGCTTGCTACCATCCGCCAACCTGACCCTGGTGAGCGATTTCTTCAGCTCACAACCCCATGCCTTAGCGGATTGGGTGTCCACAAAATTATGAGTGGCTCCCGGATCTATCAAAATGTAGATAACCCTTTTATTGAACATTCCTCTAACCCTTATGGTGGTGTAGTCACTAACTCCGGCCACTGCATTAATGGATATATGGGCTACCTCAACTGCCTCTTCAACATTTGCCAGCTGCTCCTCCTCTGTGACATCCTCTTCATCATCTGCTTCTATCCAGAAAAGCTTCACTCCTCTATGGTTTTTCATGTGTTCTCTGGACCACTTCTCATTGCAGTAGAAGCATAATCCTTTTGCTCATCTATCTGCCTCTTCTTCTGGACTCAGATTGTGCCCCTTTCCATTGTTATTGAAACCCCTTCTCCTATCTTGATACTTATGCTGAATAAGTGCTCTTTCTTCTTTGTACTCTTGACCCTTATTCTGTAGTTGCTCTCTATTAGTCCATTGATTACCATATTTCCCTTTGGGATTGGCTTTTTCATGCATCTTTCCAAGTATCAAGCATTGGCGGATTGTTGTAGGGAAAAACATTCTCACTGCCATTTGTGTATCAAGCCTTAACCCTGCAAGATAATTTCTGACCAAGTAATCCTCTGATAAATCTAACCTTGCCTTGATCACTTCAAATTTCCTGTGATACTCCACAATCCCATTAGTTTCCTTTAACTCTTTCATCTCTAAAACTGGATCTTCTTCTGTATCTTCAAATCTGTCCTTCAGCATTCTTTTGTACACCTCCCAGTCATAGTCCACAACACCGTTATCCTTGCTGTTTGAGTAGTGCCACATAGCAGCCTCTCCATCAAAATGCGCTGAAGCTATCCTACTTCTCAGATGATAGGGTGTATCATCATCCATTGAAAAAACTGCTCTGCCCGAAATAGCCATTCTTTCAAGTTATCACCTGCAAATCTGGGAAAATCCAACCTAGCCATCCTAGTTATAGAAGAATACGGGCCTGTGTTACCATTTCTTTGATTCTTGAACGTTTCCCCTGATTGTTTATGACCAGATGCAGAATTCTGATTGTTGTTTGATCCATTATTCGAACTATTACCTCTAGTTTGGTTATGTGAATCTAACCTTTGACAAATTTCATCCATCCGTTTAGTAAATGCCTCTATCTGCGCCGCTATTGTGGCTTGTTGCAACATCAAAGCGGTATTAGTTTCGTCCACAGATTGCTGTAATTGATTCACTCTTCCGTGAAGTCCTTCTTCACCCTCACGAGCATCTTCGTTCGGCTTCGATCGAGTGCCCACCACCATCTCTCACTTTCTTCCAAGAATCGCCTGGGAGAGATGCTCTGATACCTTTGATACGGTTCTGAACCTAAAAAGATCCAAGAACAAAAATTGTACACCGAATCTAATTCTCTATGTCAGAGAATAGAGATACGATCTTCAATCGCAAAGAATTACAAGAACCCTTAAACGAATTGAGCTGAATTGAGAAACAAGAACATGAATTTTCATTTTACTTTTAGAATGAATCGTTACAAAGGGAAAGTGAGGTATTTAGATTTGAAGTAAGTTACTAATGAGGACACGTGTTGAATCTTCAGTGGTCGCCGAGTTAATTTGAGCTGAATAGCTGAATAAAACGTGTTGAATCTTCAGTGGTCGCCGAGTTAATTTGAGCTGAATAGCTGAATAAATCCTAGCCCTCCACGTGTTTAATGATCTCCTGAGTAATTGACTTAATCGTATGAGCTGATTCTGCATCAACCTATCGAAGAACGGCGGAATCGCTTGCAACCATCAGACCAAGGTGAAAGCGGGAAGTAGGATTGAGTTCGTTCGTGAGCAACAAATTGGCAACGACTACGTCAAATCGCATCGGAGAAAGACGCAGTCAACAAAAAATTATAAGTTTTGCTCTCCCACACCTCGACGAGACAAGCTCCGGAGAGGAGAGGTGGCTAGGTTTTGAGATTTTCTTTTGGGAGAGAGAGAGAAGGGGTCGATGCGGAGCGTTTTGGTATGTAAGACGATGACGACTGAAATTATAACTTTTTTGAATTTGTGTTGAAGAGTTAATACAAAAGCAGTCCATTATACCATCGACCTAGTCCACATATTTGGCGTGATTAGTTTTNNNTAATACTTATATAAACACATTGTAATACCCTAAGTTCAATAAGACAAATCTATTCAATAAACGATTTATTCATGGTATCAGAGCCTAAAGCTTCTTTCTAAACAGCTTGGGTTTTCGATCTTTAAAAAAAAAAAAAAACGCCGGAATTACTGTTCACGCCGGAGTACTGTTCACGCCAGGTTACTGTTCACATCGGAGTTACTGTTCACGCCGAAATTACTGTTCACACCGGAATTACTGTTCATCGGCACTATTCACGAATTCTACTGTTATCAGATCAACTGTTAACATGCCAACTCGACGAAAGGTTCAAGTATATGCTACATGTGGTCATACTCGGAAGGTATGTGCTACATGTGGTCGTCATGGACATATCATTGAATATTGCTACAATACGGTCGGATATCCATCATGGTGGGGAGATAAACCTAGGGATTCACAAAAAGTATCAGAGCCTAAAGCTTCATTCTAAATAGCTTGGGTTTTCGATCTTTATTTTTCAAAAAAAAAAAAAACGGCGGTACTGTTCACGCCGGAGTACTGTTCATGCCAGAGTTACTATTCATGCTGGAATTACTGTTCATCGGCACTATTCACGAATTCTACTGTTATCAGATCAACTGTTAACATGCCAATTCGACGAAATGTTCGAGTATATGCTACATGTGGTCATACTCGGAAGGTATGTGCTACATGTGA
>CM071718.1:12912992-12924948 GCA_036630335.1 Physaria fendleri | reverse complement strand
CTTATAAACGAACGCAAATGATCTCTCGGGGAAAGGAAAAAGAAAAAGCAGAGCAGAACTTAGACGAAGTCTCACCTTCGGACGGTTTGTATCTCAGTGCACTTGATAATTAACCCCTTCCTCTTTTTCCTCCATCAATTACCCATTGTGACCATTGTTCCCGAATTCGAAATTCGATGAATCGCTACGATCGGCTGTGAGTTTCATGGAAGAGACCACATGTTGAATTCATTGTTTATAAAAATAATACTTTTCTTCACAATTAACTCAAAACCTGAAAATAAAAGAAAAAAAAGGTGCAAAATAGCTTCAGCAACCATCGAACGCAGTACCTTGAAGAAGAGTGGGTGCTGTCCCTCACAAAATTTACCATTTCGCCACAAAGAGATGAGCTGTTCACCAGCAACAACGATAATATTTAAAAAGTAATGAGACACTTGCCCCCACAGATCCGCCCCTGAACTAATTGTTTCTTTTGGGTCCTCGACCTATATATATGAACTTTGGCATATAATTATCTTTACACACGAACTTTGATTCTCAATCTAAATTCACACAAATCATATTTTAAAAAAATAAAAAGACTAGTCTTAATATACATATACGTATATTAATCTTTTTGCCACATAGACCCAATGTTAAATACATAGAAACACACAGATCAAATCTTGAAAACATAAATCCACACAGATCCGAAATTATTAAAGCCTTAATTAGTCAACAATCAAACAACGATGTAGGTAAAAATGTTTTCAAGATACGATTTATGTGGGTTTATGTTTTCAAAATACGATATGTGTGAGTTTATCTTGTCAAATAAGAGATTTGAGAGGGATATAGTGGAATTGAAATCCACAAATAGTGGCATCTGGGCAATTAACCCATAAAAATAATACTTTTCTTCACAATTAACTCAAAAAAGAAAAAAAAACGTGCAAAATAGCTTCAGCAAGCATCGAACGCAGTACCTTGAAGAAGAGTGGGTGCTGTCCTTCACAAAATTTACCATTTCGCCACAAAGAGATGAGCTGTTCACCAGCAACAACAATAATATTTAAAAGTAATGAGTCCACTTGCCCCCACAGATCCACCCTTGAACTAATTGTTTCTTTTGGCTCCTCGACCTATATATATGAACTTTGGCATATAACTATCTTTACACACGAACTTTGATTCTCAATCTAAATTCACACAAATCGTATTTTAAAAAAATAAAAGGACTAGTCTTAATATACATATACGTATATTAATCTTTTTGCCACATAGACCCAATGTTAAATACATAGAAACACACAAATCAAATCTTGAAAACATAAATCCACAAAGATCCGAAATTATTCAAGCCTTAATTAGTCAACAATCAAACAACGATGTAGGTAAAAATGTTTTGAAGATACGATTTATGTGGGTTTATGTTTTCAAAATACGATATGTGTGAGTTTATCTTGTCAAGATTTGATCTGTGTGGGTTGACTGGGGTCAAAGTTCGTGTGTAATGCTAGTTATATGTCAAAGTTCGTGTGTATATAGGTTGAGAACCCGTTTCTTTTTATACCGACGTATGTCTGAATATCTGCATCGTCATAGGGACAAGTAATTAAGACACAATAACCACGAACAAGTACCAAAGCGTAGCAATTTTGTATCGTCATAGGGACAAGTAATTAAGACACAATAACCACGAACAAGTACCAAAGCGTAGCAATTTTGTAAATAAATATGAGACGCTTTTATCTTTCGTTACAATTTTTTCATTAATTATGGGACACATTTGGAATGCCATGATATTTTGTAGCATAAAAAGACGTATGTCATCATTCGTTTAATTATCGTCTCAAACACGACCCAAATTTTAATTATCGTCTCAAACACGACCCAAATGTGCGACACCTATTTATGTGTCCTAAAAATCCGTCTTAATTAGCCTTTTTTTTTTGTAGTGAATGGAAGGTCTTACAAGAGATTATTATTTTGATTTACAAATAAATACAAAGAAATGTCTTATGTTTTGGTTTTCTTAGTTGTTTTTGGGTGAGAGTTGTGTGTGTTTGTCCCTTAGAACTAAGATTTATAGGTTTATATGAATGATAAATGAGAATCAAATATTAAACTATTTAAAGCTAGTTAATAACTAAATTCCACATTGCTTATTTTTTTAAAAAAATTGACGACTTCAAATGTTAATTTATGTTTAATTTTCTTTTCTTTTCTTTTTGAAAAAAAACTGACTAAGGAAAACTCAAATAAAACCACGATATATTTAATACATATTCAATTCTTCAATTAGAAGCATGACTAAGGAAAACTCAAATAAAACCACGATATATTTAATACATATTCAATTCTTCAATTAGAAGCACAAATATAAAAACCACACATAGCATAGACTAAATAGTTCCAATATAGATAGATATAATTAAGTTCGACTTAAAGACGTCCATGAGCAATCATTTCGAGCAAAGCGATCTCCTTCATCATAACTTCATCGCAACCATACATGACCATCCAACTATCAGTCATAGCCTCATCATCCTCTACTCCTGCGCTACTTCCAGAACCAGAAGTAGACGCTGATCCACAAGCACAAGTCTTAGACACAATAGGCAATGATGGTATTTTCCTATCATCGTTTAGATCCAACTTCATCACACCATCAACAATACACTTACACTCAGCCTCATCATACTCTGTGGCAGCCGCAACAATCACATTTTTACCTTTACCTCTCAGATTCTTAGGAAAACCTTCTGCATTTACATTTGTGTTTGCGGTTGTGGTTTTGAGGGTATTGTCGTTGTAGGTAACGGACCTAATGTAGTTCTGAAGAGTGTTGCTGCCAAGTCCAAGAGAGATTTCATCTTTTCCTTTGCTTCTCCTCGCGTGTTGTCGACGTTTAGTCGCGTTCCAATGGTTCTTGATCGTATTTTCAGTACGTCCAGGGAGTTTTCTAGCGATCTCAGCCCATCTGTTTCCAATCTCCTTATGGGCTTCTATCAGTATCCTATCTTCTTCTTCAGTCCAATATTAAAAAAATACAACTAAATTTTCTTTGTTTATTACATTTAAGGAGAGAATCTAAGTGAAGATGACTTTAAGTTTACATGTCTTACCAATTGTGAAGTTATGTCGTCAACAAAAAGACAGAATTCTTTAAATAAATGTCATACACATATATGTATATTCTTTAAATAAATGTCATACACATATATGTATATAAAAACAAAATTTAAAAGTAGCCATGCATGAATTAAAACCGTATGCATATTGACAAGTGTCAAAAAAGTTTGTTAAATTCTTTTAGAAGATTCACAATTATCATGTGTGACTCTGAAGATATCGAAGATGATATGATGTCAAATGAATGGCATAATGAACACATCAACTTGATGTATCATGGTAATTATATATACATATATGATTCTCTACATTATAACACATAGAGACAACCATACACATGCAAGTATTTTATATTCATATAGAGATATAAGAAAATTATAAGCAAAAGATGAAGAATAAAGATACCTTGATATCAGGACGAAGATGGTTATGCCACCTCTCTCTGCATTGTTTTCCGACTCTTCCTTTGAAGCATCTTAGCAATTTCAGACCAATTTTTAGTCCCGTGAATTTCCACTAATTGCACCAATAACCTAAATTTAGGTAGAATCATCAGAAGATATATATAGCAGATCAAGCAAAATTATTTATGAGAATTCTAACAAAAAAATATGTTGAATTTACTTGTCTTCTTCGAAAGTCCATTGTCCTTTAATGATGTTAGTTTTTTTCACGGATTTACATATCTTCCTCATCTGGAATCTTTTGTTCTTGATTGGATCGGACTTGATTATTCTCTGATTATTTTGACGATGATTCATGATGGCACCTTCATTTCCAGTCAAGATTGGTTTCACGTGAATTTCCACTAATTGCACCAATAACCTAAATTTAGGTAGAATCATCAGAAGATATATATAGCAGATCAAGCAAAATTATTTATGAGAATTCTAACAAAAAAATATGTTGAATTTACTTGTCTTCTTCGAAAGTCCATTGTCCTTTAATGATGTTAGTTTTTTTCACGGATTTACATATCTTCCTCATCTGGAATCTTTTGTTCTTGATTGGATCGGACTTGATTATTCTCTGATTATTTTGACGATGATTCATGATGGCACCTTCATTTCCAGTCAAGATTGGTTTCAACATATTGAATTGATTAGAGTCAACCATAGTTAGATTGAAGGTTGACTCGGTCCCAAAGAAGAATCTTTGGGTTTGATCATTTTCCCACATAAAATAATCTTTGGTTTTGATCATTTCCCCACATAATATTGTTCTGTGGGACATGTGACATATCTTCAACAGTTGAAGAAGTGTTACAGGCCAAACCCATAAACCCTTGGTCGTTGGATGTTCCATGAAAATGTGTTTTGAAGGTTTCTGTGCATGGAGAAGGAATGATGCCTCTGGAGGTTTCTTTTGAGGGTATAGCATATGTGAGAGGCTGCAAATCAAAGTGATCTGGAGCAATATTAAGATCTATAATAGATTGATAAGAATTTGTGTTTAAGATCTTCGATTTGAGTTTCGTTTGGAAAATATCATGATTAGAGTTTACCGATGGAAGATGTGGCTTATTGAGATTAATCTGAAAAGATTTTTGATCCACATGACTTCCACAAGTAGAACTATCATCAAAGACAATAGATGTGAGATCTAGAGAATGCATTTTGATCACTGATAGATGGAAGTTAGAAGATGAACTAGAAAAAAACGATGTAAAATAAGGAGAAGAAAGAAGAACTCTCAGATCTGAAAGAAGAAATGAGTTGGTGAAGAACACAAAGTTCGGTTTTAAAGAACTTTAGACCAAAAAAAAATAAGACTTGGAATTAGAGAGCAATTAATTTCATTATAAATTAAATATTAGTAAATTGATTGATAATTGATTAATGACATATAATAAAGCTAAAGAGGAAAACGGGGAGAAATAAATGCAAGGATAAAAATAATTTTTTTAAATAATATATATAAATATGATTGATTTACTATTTGTTTTAAATCTAAGAGAATTAATTATTTTAAATATAAATATAGTAGTTCAAGGGTAAAATAGCCACTAAAATTTGTCATGAAATAATCATGAATTCATTTAAAATATTTATAGATTTGTAATGTTTCATAAAACTCTTTTGGATTCTATGTGAGATGTGTTGAACATGTGACCATCTTTATTTTTATTAGCCGTGCGATCATTTTTTGGTGTTGTTATGTCAATCTAATGGTTAATATTGGATATGAGTCAACAACTTTTGACTCCATTTTTTGAGAAGTTTTAAAAACAAATGATTTTGTGAGATGAAATTGTATGGTTCTGATCATAACCTCTTTATTTTGGTGAACAAATAGAAAATAATTTTTGAATTGTTTTGGTATATTTCTACAAATGAAAATTTGACAATAAAATTTAATTTGGTAAGTGTTTTTATGTTATATTATATTAATTTGAAAAATTATAATGTTATCATATGCATGAATATTAGTTTAGAAAGTTATAATTTTATATATCATTTTGGCCCATATGTATGTATATTAATTTATGTTATACATCAATTTGGGCTCATTTATCAATACTTAAATATATATATAATTTAATTACAAAAATATGTTACTAAAACAATATTTCATAAATTTTTAGAAAACTAAATATAATTGTAATAAATTAACATTATCAAATTTTGAATATTAGAAATGAACGATTGTTTGACAAAAAAAACCTCAATGATTAGTATAATGTGAGTTGACACATGATGAAATCTCTCGAATTATCATGTTTGATACGTTGCGATCCCACGTTAACCTAACCAACTTTATGTAAGATATTTACTCTTTATAAAAAAAATTCTTTACACCGGATTAAACCAAAACTTGGTTTGGAATAAATGCCCTAGATCTGTACTATATATATAGGAGATTACCCACTATTTGATCGATAATACAATACAAACGATCATGGATACCCAAAATACTTTAGATTCCATCTCAACCGGCGTCTTGCGAGAGATCTTATCGACATTGCCTATAAAGACAATAGGAAGATGACATTTCGTATTAAAGATATTGGCACAATGAAGATTTTAAGCCGTTGTTCTTAACCATGTCCTTTACTCGTCCACATCTCTTATTTGTCGTCCATCTAACCAACAAAGTGTGGGTCTTCTACCCATTGCATGAGCCTCAAATTCCATATGAGAAGTCATCTCTTAATAGTTTTTCACCCATGATTAAAAATATTATTTTGATAATTTTTTGGAAAATCGATCTATTTACCCACCAACTAGGACGATTTAGTAATATTTCCAACCAATTATGACCCTATGTTCATGTGTCTCCCAGAGTTAAGTTGAAAATCTATTTCCCCCTAATTAATTGTTTGAAATCTATTTCTCCCTAATCCTGGTTATTGACCAATGTAAACTAAAACTTTGGCTTTAATCTTTATCAAATTATCCTCAAATGAGAAAATCTAAACCCCCTAAATGTCTGCTAATGACTTGGTAGTTTCAATAGGGATCAATTATGAAAAAGTTAATATAATCTAAACCCCCTAAATGTCTGCTAATGACTTGGTAGTTTCAATAGGGATCAATTATGAAAAAGTTAATATAATTCACATCCTAATCTCCAAAACTGTGCTACTAATAGGTTGATAACCATGTCAAGTTCTTCTTCTGGCACAATTCAATAATTTTCAATTTAATAATTTTGTTATATTCTACAAAACAAATGTTACTTTCTAATGGGTACTTCCCAATTAATATATAAGATTAATTTGAAAAATTATAATGTTATCATATGCATGAATATTAGTTTAGAAAGTTATAATTTCATTTTGGCCCATATGTATGTATATTAATTTGAAAGATAATGTTATACATCAATTTGGGCTCATTTATCAATACTTAAATATATATAATTTAATTACAAAAATATGTTACTAAAACAATATTTCATAAATTTTTAGAAAGCTAAATACAATTGTAATAAATTAACATTATCAAATTTTGAATATTAGAAATGAACGATTGTTTGACAAAAAAAACCTCAATGATTAGTATAATGTGAGTTGACACATGATGAAGTCTTTCGAATTATCATGTTTGATACGTGGCGATCCCAAGTTAACCTAACCAACTTTATGTAAGATATTTACTCTTTATAAAAAAAATTCTTTAAACCAGATTAATCCAAAACTTGGTTTGGAATAAATGCCCTAGATCCGTACTCTATATATAAGAGATTAACCTCTATTTGATCGATAATAAAATACAAACGATCATGGATACCCAAAATACTTTAGATTCCATCTCAATCGGCGTCTTGCGAGAGATCTTATCGACATTGCCTATAAAGACAATAGGAAGATGAAATTTCGTATTAAAGATATTGGCGCAATGAAGATTTTAAGCAGCTGTTCGTATCCATGTCTCCACATTTCTTATTTGTCGTCCAACTAACCAACAAAGTGTGGGTCTTCTACCCATTGCCTGAGCCTCAAATTTCATATGAGAAGTCATCTCTTAATAGTTTTTCACCCACGATTAAAAATATTATTTTGATAATTTTTTGGAAAATCGATCTATTTACCCACCAACTATGGCGATTTAGTAATATTTTCAACCAATTATGACCCTATGTTCATGTGTCTCCCAAAGTTAAGTTGAAAACCTATTTCCCCCTGATTAATTGTTTGAAATCTATTTCTCCCTAATCTTGGTTATTGACCAATGTAAACTAAAACTTTGGCTTTAATCATTATCAAATTATCCTCAAATGAGAATATCTAAACCCCCTAAATGTCTGCTAATGACTTGGTAGTTTCAATAGGGATCAATTATGAAAAAGTTAATATAATTCACATCCTAATCTCCAAAACTGTGGTACTAATAGGTTGATAACCATGTCAAGTTCTTCTTCTGGCACAATTCAATAATTTTCAATTTAATAAAATTCAATAATTTTCAATTTAATAATTTTGATTTTCAAGAGCAAATTCTAAATTCTATTGAAATCTCAATTCCTAAACACACAAAAGGAGTTTTTAACCAAGCTTTTATGGATTAAACACAGATTTGGTGAAATTGTTGGAATTTATGCTGAAGTTTCAATTGTTGGAATTTATGCTGAAGTTTCAACTTTGATATTGAAACCAAACCCAAATCAACAACACAATCCAAATTTAATCGGGTATATTTTTAGGTTTAGAAAACTAAATTACCCAAATCAACAACACAATCCAAATTTAATCGGGTATATTTTTAGGTTTAGAAAACTAAATTACGGTTTCGCTTAAATTAACTGCATTGTTTATTTAATTAAACCAAGTTAAACCAATAAAATGGGTAAATGAATTTCGAATTTTTATTAGTGGGTAAATAGATATTCAATAACCGTATGATAGGTTTATGCTAAATATGTTTCCAATTTCGGTTCCGGGTACAAATGAAGAGAATACCATCGAAATTTATCTCTAGAAATTTTTTTCCAAAACCATACAAAATTATTTTTTATTTGTTCACCAAAACAAAGAGATGATGATCATAATCGAAAATACAATTTCATTTCACAAAACCATTGGTTCTCTAAACTTCTCAAAAAAAAATTATAAACAAAAATTCATTGTTAGTAAAATATATTTTTGGCATATTCAAATTTATTTGGTCAATGTTTTTGTGTTTGACTTTGTAGGACCTGTTTAAGGAGTTTGTTGACTCATATTTAATATTAGCCGCTCGATTGACTTAGCATACCAAAAATATGATCACACGGCAAATAGAAATACTGATGGTCACATGTAACACGTCTAACATATAAGCCCAAGAATTTTACCTAAAACTTACAAATTTATAAAACTATTTTAAAACGAATTCACGATTATTAGATGACAAGTTTTAGTACTATTTTACTGTTCAACTACTAAATTTTTATAAAAAATAATTAATACACTTAGTTATAGTTTTAGTACTATTTTACTGTTCAACTACTAAATTTTTATAAAAAATAATTAATACACTTAGTTATAAAAAAAAAATTACATATTTTCCTGACTCATCATTTTTTGTAAATCAATTATATTATAAAGTTTTTTTTTTGTTTTTTTGGTAGTATATAAAGTTTTTTTATCCTTACATTTACTTCTCCGAGTTTATCATCTTTAACTTTATTTTTAGCCTTAAATTTTATTTTATTTATCAAATAATTTACTAATATTTAATTTTCTAATGATATTAATTGCTCTCTATTCCAAGTCTTATTATTTTATTTTTGGTCTAAAAGTTCTTTAAAACCGGATTTTGTGTTCTTCACCAACTCATTCTTCTTTTAGATCTAGGGTTTCTTCTTTCTCCTCCTTGTTTTACTTCAATTTTTTTTACTTGGTTCATCTTCTAAACTCTATTATCAATGATCAAAATGCATTATCCATATCTTGCATTTATTGTCTTCGAGGATAGTTGTACTTGTGGAAGTCATGTGGATCAAAAATCTTTTTAGATTAATATCAATAAGCCACATCTTCCATCGGTAAACTTTAATCATGATATTTTTAAAAATAAACTCAAATTGAAGATTTTAAACACTATCTGATCGATCTATCATGTTCAGATTCACAAATGATAATTGTGAATCTTCTAAAAGAATTTAACAAACTTTTTTTTGACACTTGTCAACATGCATACAGTTTTAATTCATGCATGACTACTTTAAAATTTTGTTTTTATATACATATATGTGTATGACATTTATTTAAAGAATTTTGTCTTTTTGTTGCGGACAAAACTTCACAATTGGTAAGATATATAAACTTAAGTCATCTTCACTCTCCTTAAACGTAATAAACACATTAAATTTAATATATTTGTTTAATATCATATATATGTATTATAAAACTTAATATATTGAAGTATCGTTTACTTTTACACATATTTTATGTTGTATATTACAGAAAGATGGATGGATGAAAAAGAAGCTAGGATACTGATAGAAGCCCACAAGCAGATTGGAAACAAATGGGCTGAGATCGCTTGCAAACTCCCTAGACGTACTAAAAATATGATCAAGAAAAGTCAAACTTTATTATATTGTAACTATACCGTTTATGCTATTTGTGGAGTTTATATTTATGCTTTTATCGAAGAATTAGACATGCAATAAATATATCTTGGTTTTATTTAAGTTTTCTTTATTCTATCTCTGTTAAAAAAACACACACAAAATTAACATTAGAAATTGTCCGATTTTTTTTTTCTTTTACAGTTTTACCTCATACTTAAAAAATAAAGTAATCTGTAAACCCGTAACGTTCAAAATAATACATTTATACTCCCTCTGTTTCAATTTATAAGGATTTTTAGCTAAAATCACAGATTTTAAGAAAATTTATTAATTATATGTTTTAAATAATCAAACACATAAACCAAAACTATTCAACTAATTATAAAAGAATATTACTCCCTCTGTTTCAATTTATAAGGATTTTTAGCTAAAATCACAGATTTTAAGAAAATTTATTAATTATATGTTTTAAATAATCAAACACATAAACCAAAACTATTCAACTAATTATAAAAGAATATTACATAATATAAATATAAATAAAATACAGATTCAATAAAAAGTTACATTGGAAATTGAAAACCCCTTATAATATGAAACAAATAAAAAACGGCAAAACCCCTTATATACCGAAACAGAGAAAGAGTATGAATTTTGGTCATTAACTTAAAACTTTTTAAATGATGATTAATAATATGTCATACAAAAGAGAGTATGAATTTTGGTCATTAACTTAAAACTTTTTAAATGATGATTAATAATATGTCATACAAAAGCTCTTAAACTATTTTTGAAAACCGTCGCAGCCAATGTGGCTCATTCCTCCGGCAGAATTAATTTCCTCCATTTTGGAGAGGCTCACTCTACCATAAAAAAAAAGTATTCATCTATTAGGACTGGTACGGATTAGGATATTTCACAATGGTTCGTCGCTCTAAGGAAATTTTTACTCCTCTACTCTCCATGTTTTGTTTTCCATACTTCGTGCATAAAAGAGTATCGTTTATGTGTCTTGTTTTTCCATACTTGGTGTAAGGAAGAATCTCAGCTTTCTATTTTATTACTTATATTTGGCATCAAAGCTGCAGTTTCCGTCTCTCGTGTGCGTATGATCTGACAGCGGTGCCAACTAGGAATGCCTTATTGTTGTTGGTTTTTATCTTTTGTGTTAGAGGAATCCACAGAATATATCATATGTCAAATTTGGGTGAATAAAAACCTTTCATCGACATTTTAACTTAGCTCTAATCACTTTCATCGACATTTTAACTTAGCTCTAATCACAACAAGTTTGAGAGTCTTAAAGTTGTTCTCCCATGATTTTTTTTCCTCAGAGGATGCATTTAGACCTCATAAACTTGGACGATGTGGTGGTTATCGACCCTAATTTTCCGAAGTTCTATCTTATATCCATTTCTTCTTTGTTTTTGTTTCATTCCTTGTAATTGTATTTGGGGTTAATGCAAATAAACCTTTAATGTCTAATAAATTTGCAAATTTACCTTCCACCTCATAAAAATGCAAATCAACCCTCCACCGAATACTTAAACATCAAAGTAGACGGGGTTATTGCACGTCCGAGTTTTCAGGAGGCGATCAAAAAAGCGATTAGGGTTCCAGTTCAAATTTTTACGTCGTCGTCGGGTTTCTGGGCTCTCTCGACGGTGTGATGTCGTCGGAGGGGTACGTGGAGAAGGATATGGAGGAAGGTGATACGGAGAAAGGTCGTGTTTCAGAGGAGGCTCCGGTGGACTTGAGTTCCGCCGGTGTTGCTGGAGGAGAAGAGAGCAGGGTCGTTTCAGTGGGTGACAAGGTAGGAGAGAACGCTCAGTCAAAGCGT
>CM071718.1:12739132-12749275 GCA_036630335.1 Physaria fendleri | reverse complement strand
CACAAAAGGATACTAATATGCCTGCAAAATAGACGTTAGAATGGGCAAAATCCTAGGCATATCAAGCACTTGTCCGTTGCATCAACGTCCAAGGTGGAAATACAATCATAAAAGATTGTATCAGTGGTATCAGAGCCATCTATCCTCGGCTTATGGTGGTAGAGACGAGAAGCTCAACCATGGTGGCTTCCGGGAATGCGAGTAACACGATCATCAGAGAATCTTTGAAGGCGGAAATAAAAGCAGTCTTTGATGCTCGAATGGGAGATTTAATGAACAAGATCCAGGAGCAAATTCAAACTTCTTTACAGATTATCATGGAGAAATCCAGTGAAAAGGATCCTGAAGATTCCAGAACTGAACAAGGTTCACAGCATCGCAATAACCAAACGGGAAACGAAAATTCAAGAACATCAGACACACCAAGTTCCTCTTTTATCGGGATTAACCAAGTTTAGAAGGCTTGAATTTCCAAGATTTGATGGCACATCAGACACACCAAGTTCCTCTTTTATCGGGATTAACCAAGTTTAGAAGGCTTGAATTTCCAAGATTTGATGGCAGTGAAGTTGAGGATTGGATTTTTCGAGCTGAGTAGTTCTTTAGACTCAACCATGTAGAAGAAAAGGATAAAGTTACAGTGGCTTCAATGCATTACGAAGGGTTAGCTGCAAGATGGCATAGAACGTTGAATCACTCTTTCAGCGGTAAGAACTTATGCAAGAATTGGGAGTGCTATACTGCAGAACTCATTAATAGGTTCTGTGAGGGTATTGATGATCCCGTGGCTGATCTAAAAGACTTAAAAGAAACTAGAGGAATCGTGGATTACCACAACAAGTTTGAAATGCTTAGAAACCGTGTGGATTTCTCAGAGGCTAGCCTACTCAGTAGCTACTTGGCTGGTCTAAGACCAGATACGCAGAAGGCAGTAAGGATGCACCATCCTGTGACCATCATGGACTGTTTCATGTTGGGAAAACTTTATGAGTCGGATAAGGGGTATGACAAAGGCCATGGAAACCAGAATTCAACTCAGAGGAATTTTTCAGGGAAAGGGATCTTACCTCTAAGGAAAGAGGCTGAGCCAAGAATAACCAGAGGTGGATATACAGACAAGATTCCTGATGGGGGATATAGAGGAAAGAAATACATTCCCAATGAGGATTGGGCAGAAAGAAAAGCTAAAGGCCAGTGTTTTTACTGTGATGAGCCTTATACTCATGAACACTTCTTGAGTCAACACAAGTCTAAGAGGCTTTATGTCATAGATGTAACTGAAGAAGATGAAGACTGCAATGTGTAGCTGGAAAGGGACAAAGAAGAACCAGGGGATAACATAACCTTAGCCACTATATCAGCTAATGCTATAGCAGGTTTAGCTGGAAATCAAACATTAAAGATTAAAGGAAATTATGGTCCAATAACTCTCTATATACTGATTGACCCCGGGTCTACGGATAACTTCCTGAACCAAACTACTCTCAAGAAACTCAATTGTAAGCTCCAAGACCCAGGAAAGGTTAAAGTTAGAGTAGCAGGAGGAGGAAGGCTACATGTTTTTGGCTGCATCAACAAATTCAAATGGAAATTCCAGAACCAACCATTTGAAACTGATCTAATGGTCATTGATTTGGAAGATCCAGACTGTGACATGATTCTAGGAGTTGAGTGGCTTAAAACCTTAGGAGAAGTGACTACCAATTATGAGAGCAAAAAAAAGGTCCGTTTTTGGCATGAAATGGATATATCCATATATTTATTGTTAAATGAAAAAATATGGCAAAACCTATATTAAGAATTGGTTTACGTAAAAATACACGTAGTGGTTCACGTAAAAATGTACTTAGAATACCAAAGGGATTTATTCATGTTCAAGCAAGTTTCAACAATACCATTGTAACCGTTACAGATGTACAGTAGAATTTGATATCATCTTGATCAATTTGTAAAGGGAGGGCCACCAACAAGCACTAGAGAATTATTTAATTGTAAGTATGCTTATTTACGTTCGGTGATTGAGCGAATATTCGGAATATGAAAATCTAAATGAAGGATTCTAGACCACAAACATACAAATATTAGTTGAAAAATGGGTAAATATTGTGACACACTGAGTATATTCCATATGTACCTAGTGGTAATCGAAAGATGGAAGTTATGCGTGATTCTATCAGTTAGTTCCAAAGTCTATAAGGAGATCAATGAGACTAATACAATTTTTTTTTTGTAGGGAACATCATGACCACAAAGTGCCACTGTTAGAAGGATCAAATCTGGTCAACCAACGCCCTTACCGGTATTCTGTGCAACAGAAGAACGAAATAGACAAATTGTGCAGGAACTTTTGGTAAATGGGACAATACAGGTAAGTTCTAGTCCCTATGCCTCACCAGTAGTGTTGATTAAGAAAAAAGATGGCAGTTGGAGGCTATGTGTGGATTACAGGAGTCTTAACAACCAAACTGTGAAGAACAGGTTTCCCATTCCCCTCATTGAAGATCTGATGGATGAGCTAGGAGGATCTCAAGTGTACTCTAAAATTGATCTCAGGGCAGGTTATCACCAAGTAAGAATGAGCTCTGCAGATGTTCATAAAAATGCTTTCAAAACTCATTCTGGACACTATGAGTACCTTGTGATGCCATTTGGACTTACCAATGCCCCAGCAACTTTCCAAGGACTTATGAATTCGGTATTTAGGTCTATGCTGAGGAAAAATGTTTGGTATTTTTTGATGACATTTTGGTTTATAGTTCTTCATTGGAAGCTCATTGGTTACACTTGATGGAAGTGTTCAAACTCATGAAGCAACATCATCTATATGCTAAAATAAGCAAATGCGACTTTGCTACAGACAAGGTTGAGTATCCAGGTCACTATATTTCAGCTGAAGGAGTGGCTACAGACCCGGCTAAGGTTAAGGCTGTAGAAGAATGGCCAACACCAAAGAATGTGAAGCAGTTAAGAGGATTTCTGGGCCTAGCAGGTTATTACAGAAGATTTGTGAAGGGATTTGGAGGGATTGCAAGGCCCTTAACAGACTTAACAAAGAAAGATGCCTTCCAATGGAATGAAGAAGCAGAACAAGCCTTTAAGGAATTGAAGAGGAGTTTGTGTGAGGCACCTGTGTTGGCTTTACCTCAATTTGATAAGAAGTTTGAAATGGAGACTGACGCTTCTGGAAGTGGGATAGGAGCAGTCCTCATGCAGCAACACCACCCTATAGCTTATATCAGCCGTATCTTGAAAGGTAAACAGCTACATCTTTCCATTTATGAAAAAGAATTGCTTGTTGTGGTGTTTGCAGTTCAAAAGTGGAGACACTACCTCTTGTCTGGACGTTTTATCATCAAAACTGATCAGAGAAGCCTCAAGTACCTGGGAACATCATGACCACAAAGTGCCACTGTTAGAAGGATCAAATCTGGTCAACCAACGCCCTTACCGGTATTCTGTGCAACAGAAGAACGAAATAGACAAATTGTGCAGGAACTTTTGGTAAATGGGACAATACAGGTAAGTTCTAGTCCCTATGCCTCACCAGTAGTGTTGATTAAGAAAAAAGATGGCAGTTGGAGGCTATGTGTGGATTACAGGAGTCTTAACAACCAAACTGTGAAGAACAGGTTTCCCATTCCCCTCATTGAAGATCTGATGGATGAGCTAGGAGGATCTCAAGTGTACTCTAAAATTGATCTCAGGGCAGGTTATCACCAAGTAAGAATGAGCTCTGCAGATGTTCATAAAAATGCTTTCAAAACTCATTCTGGACACTATGAGTACCTTGTGATGCCATTTGGACTTACCAATGCCCCAGCAACTTTCCAAGGACTTATGAATTCGGTATTTAGGTCTATGCTGAGGAAAAATGTTTGGTATTTTTTGATGACATTTTGGTTTATAGTTCTTCATTGGAAGCTCATTGGTTACACTTGATGGAAGTGTTCAAACTCATGAAGCAACATCATCTATATGCTAAAATAAGCAAATGCGACTTTGCTACAGACAAGGTTGAGTATCCAGGTCACTATATTTCAGCTGAAGGAGTGGCTACAGACCCGGCTAAGGTTAAGGCTGTAGAAGAATGGCCAACACCAAAGAATGTGAAGCAGTTAAGAGGATTTCTGGGCCTAGCAGGTTATTACAGAAGATTTGTGAAGGGATTTGGAGGGATTGCAAGGCCCTTAACAGACTTAACAAAGAAAGATGCCTTCCAATGGAATGAAGAAGCAGAACAAGCCTTTAAGGAATTGAAGAGGAGTTTGTGTGAGGCACCTGTGTTGGCTTTACCTCAATTTGATAAGAAGTTTGAAATGGAGACTGACGCTTCTGGAAGTGGGATAGGAGCAGTCCTCATGCAGCAACACCACCCTATAGCTTATATCAGCCGTATCTTGAAAGGTAAACAGCTACATCTTTCCATTTATGAAAAAGAATTGCTTGTTGTGGTGTTTGCAGTTCAAAAGTGGAGACACTACCTCTTGTCTGGACGTTTTATCATCAAAACTGATCAGAGAAGCCTCAAGTACCTTCTGGAGCAACGGCTTAATACCCCCATTCAACAACAGCTGATGCTAAAACTTCTAGAATTTGACTATGAAATTCAATACAGACAAGGAAAAGATAATGTAGCTGCAGATGCATTATCCCGATTAGATGGAAGTGAAGTACTGCATCTAGCAATGACAACATTAGAGTGTGATCTGCTGGCTAGACTCAAGGCCAGTTATGAAGAAGATGCTGATGCTAAACAGAAAATAGAGAAACTACAGACCAAACCAGGTTCCGTTAAAGAGCATACTTGGTCAAATGGAGTGTTAAGGAGAAAAAACAAGCTGGTGGTACCAAAGAATGAAGGGCTCAGGAAAGATATTCTAGAGTGGCTACATGGTTCAAGCATGGGTGGACATTCTGGTAGAGATGTTACCACACAAAGAGTAAAGAGTCTGTTTTATTGGAAAGGACAGACAAAGGATATTCAGGCTTTCATTAGGAGCTGTCAAGTTTGCCAACGCTGCAAATATGACAATGCTGCCTATCCAGGCTTACTACAGCCCTTGCCTATACCAGAAGCTGTGTGGAGGGATATTTCAATGGATTTTATAGAAGGGTTGCCTCCTTCCTTTGGGAAAACAGTAATCATGGTGGTGGTGGATAGACTAAGCAAGGCAACCCATTTTGTCACCCTCAGTCATCCTTTTACTGCTCTAACCGTGGCACAGGCCTTCTTAGACAACATATACAAGCTCCATGGACTACCTGACAGTATTGTAAGTGATAGGGATAAGGTATTTGTAAGCAGCGTATGGGAAGAGTTCTTTACCCTTCAAGGTGTCACACTCAACATGTCCACAGCATATCACCCTCAAAGTGATGGCCAAACTGAAGTGGTTAATCGGTGTTTAGAGACATATCTCAGGTGTATGAGTAGTGATAGGCCTCACTTGTGGAGTAAATGGATTCCTTTGGCTGAATTTTGGTACAACACCAACTTTCACACTGCTACTCAGGCTACCCCCTTCGAGATTGTGTACAGCCAACCTCCACCCATACATTTACCATACTTACCAGGAGAAGCTAAGGTTGCCTTAGTTGCGAGAAGTTTGCAGGAAAGGGAAAATATGATATTGATGCTTAAATTTCACCTTCTAAGAGCCCAAAACAGGATGGAGCAACAAGCAAATAAACACAGGTCACCAGAAGCTGTGTGGAGGGATATTTCAATGGATTTTATAGAAGGGTTGCCTCCTTCCTTTGGGAAAACAGTAATCATGGTGGTGGTGGATAGACTAAGCAAGGCAACCCATTTTGTCACCCTCAGTCATCCTTTTACTGCTCTAACCGTGGCACAGGCCTTCTTAGACAACATATACAAGCTCCATGGACTACCTGACAGTATTGTAAGTGATAGGGATAAGGTATTTGTAAGCAGCGTATGGGAAGAGTTCTTTACCCTTCAAGGTGTCACACTCAACATGTCCACAGCATATCACCCTCAAAGTGATGGCCAAACTGAAGTGGTTAATCGGTGTTTAGAGACATATCTCAGGTGTATGAGTAGTGATAGGCCTCACTTGTGGAGTAAATGGATTCCTTTGGCTGAATTTTGGTACAACACCAACTTTCACACTGCTACTCAGGCTACCCCCTTCGAGATTGTGTACAGCCAACCTCCACCCATACATTTACCATACTTACCAGGAGAAGCTAAGGTTGCCTTAGTTGCGAGAAGTTTGCAGGAAAGGGAAAATATGATATTGATGCTTAAATTTCACCTTCTAAGAGCCCAAAACAGGATGGAGCAACAAGCAAATAAACACAGGTCACTAAGAGCCCAAAACAGGATGGAGCAACAAGCAAATAAACACAGGTCAGAAAGGAGCTTTGAATTGGGAGATTTTGTGTTTGTTAAGCTACAACCTTGCAGGCAACAGTCAGTTGTGGAAAGAACTAATCAGAAATTGGCACCAAAGTATTATGGTCCATTCAAGATAAGTGACAAGTATGGACAAGTTGCTTACAAGCTGGAACTGCCAGCTTCATCGAAGATCCATCCTGTCTTTCATGTATCGCAGTTGAAAAGAATGGTGGGAGAGGCATTTGTAGCTAGCACTTTACCTGAATCAGTAGCAGACGCCTTTGTTAAAGAACCAGAAAAAATCTTGGAAAGAAGGCTAGTTCAAAGGAGAGGCAAGGCTGATGTTCAGGTTTTGGTTAAATGGAAACATGAAGCAGTGGAAGAGGCTACGTGGGAATACCTTGTTGATCTGCAAAGGAAATTTCCACACTTTGAACCTTGAGGACAAGGTTCTTTGAAAGGGGAGGTTTTGTTACCGAGAAATGAAGAAGTGTGGTAAAACCTCTGTTTCGTATGAAAGGTTCGAGCATTATTAAATAAGAATAATCGAAGGGTGCAAAGGAAGACACGTGTTTTAATCTTGGAGACTGTTAATTAGTCGTTAGGGTTGTTAAAGCCTAAGTGCTTTCTTGTTTCTGAAGCCTCATATAAATAAGGGGCTGATCATTTGTGTAATCCTATCAAGAAAAGTCTAATAAAGTTCTTCTTCTTCTTCTTTCAATCTGAGTCAGAAATTCCAAGTCCTTTTGGTCCTCTTTTGTAGTTTGATCATCATCTTGTAAGGTCAACCTCAAAGGGAAGCACTTGTCCGTTGCATCAACGTCCAAGGTGGAAATACAATCATAAAAGATTGTATCAAAACTTCGGAAGAATTAATCAAGCAAAAAAGAGATTCATTGGATAAAACACAATAAAATTGTGTTGACTGGAAGAGAGAAGCTTCGAATAAATTCCTGATGTAGTGAAGCGTTCATCCAGAAGGTATGCAACCTCCATGGTTCCAGTAAGTTTCATCTCTGTCGACAATGGCTCCAGGTTATACAAGTATAGAACTGCCTTGGTGGCAATGGAGCTATATTGGTTCATAGATGAAGTGTTCAGCTGCGATTGATTAAAAGAAGGGGCATGAGGAAAATGAAGAACTAAGACAAGCAGATCCCCATGTAAACGTGAAAGAGTACGTCGCTGGCTGAGAAATACAGAGATGGTGAACGGAGCAAAGCAAACTTTGCGTTGAACCAAGATCTGGGGAGATCTCAGGTGAAAAATTCCTCTGGCGTTGCGGATTAGACTTAGACCAGTAGTCTTGGCCACGAAAAGGATCTTTGGTGGAGCCAGAGAATGGCTGAGTGATCTTTCTCCGGAACGGTACAAGCCGTGACCGATGGCTTTTTCAGGGGAGAAAAACGGTCGAGAGAACGAAGTCCTGAGCGAAGACAAGAGGAGAAATAAACAGCAGAACACCTTTGAGGCTAGGAGTCTAGGGCGGCGGTAACAACGTTCACCACCGCCCAAGACTGGGAAAAACATCGTCGTATTCAGATCCGGTTCGTGTTGGGAGGCGTGCCTGGGACTTTTTAGTGTATGGTAGTTTTATTTACAATTTTACAAAACCATTAGAACTAGTGATTGAGAATCCTTGGAATCAAGATCGATCCAATATTATACTCCTACAAGATCATGAAAAAATTTCTTGCCAACCGACTTAAACCATGGCTTCTTCTGATCATCTCAGAAAATTAGTCGGCATTTATTCCTGGTTGTTATATCACAGAGAATGTTCTTCTAGTTGTTGAGCTTATGCATTACCTGTGTACAAGAAATCGTAAGATCGGTCACATAGATATTAAAATTGACATCTCTTGAGCCTTTGACAAAATCGAGTGAAACTATCTAGTTTATGTTATGGGGTTTAACTCTACATAGATATTCTGTTTTCACAAATGCATGTCCTCAACATCTTATTCTGTCCTAATTAATGGTGGAGTGGGACCATTAATTACCCCTTCTCGAGATCTTTGCAAGGGTGATCTACTATCACCTTCCTTATTTGTATCTGATTTTCACCGAGGGTACTTCCCACTTTATCACAAAATATTCACCATCTAGTTTAATTAATAGTTTCCGCACTTCTGAGAGTAAACCTTCAATATCTCATATCCTTTTTGCCGATGATTCTCTTCTATTTTGCCGGGCAACATCATCCCACTATTACACTTTAAAATCAACCTTTTTCCAGCTCAACTGAGATCACCACCATTCCCCATGAAGTTTTACCATCTCACTTTCACTACCTCATCAACCTATTTACCAAAACATGAAGCTTTGATTCACTTCTCTCATTCATTCATTCATTCGAATGACCAGTTCTTCATCCAAGTAATCAATATATTCCAGTCGTTATTTTTGGCATAAAAAAATTCAGATTTTTTTATATGACCAGTTCTTCATCCAAGTAATCAATATATTCCAGTCGTTATTTTTGGCATAAAAAAATTCAGATTTTTTTATTAATAATGGGCTCCATTTATTGGTGGGCCATAAACCGAAGTTTTGTTTCAATTGCCCTGCCAAGCGCTACCCATAACTTTGCACCTTTCTTTCCGAGGTATGCCAATTGTTGACCTTTTCCCATTTTACTCATCACACAGCGACACTAGTTTCCATTAATTTTGGAATTGTAAGGTTTCATTCGAGATTTGGTCATCATTCCTCGCGGATTAGCGTCATACGTGGAACGCCATCACCTCACTAGCTGACTTCTTCAGGCATATTTTCACATTAGTGAGACAATCATCAAATATTTTCATCGAGCCACTAGGCATCATAGCTCTTAGGTTTCATCTCAGATTCTGTTTTACAGCTTCCTTCCCTCTAATTCCCCAAATTTGAGTAAGGAACAAGGTTCATATAGTAGCGTGTGTTGCGCTTCTATACTGACGCTTCTTGGATATTTTATACTCATACTTTTGGCTTTGGTTGGATCCCAAATGCCCAACAAGCACAAACAAAGCTCATTGGTTTGTGAAGTTCACCCTGTGTCAATGATGCAATCACGGCGAAAGCTTTCACCCTTTTATCAACCAACCACCAACTTGCAATCACGGCGAAAGCTTTCACCCTTTTATCAACCAACCACCAACTTACATCGCTAGGTTACATGGATGTTTTTTCCTTGGTGACTCAAAGTCCGTTTACCAAGTTCTAGCTCTGCAAAACCTAAAAAATGTCCATGCTATGCCCTTTTTTTTTTTTTTTTTTTTTTTTTTGTATCTGTATACAATTAACAAAATATTTGCAAGATTTCTAGAAAATACGGATTAAAATTTGCAAGAATATGAAATATGGAGCGAATGATCTAAGCCAAAGTAGGACGTCAAAGAAATAAGATCTCAAAATAGTATGGCCTACGTAAGGAGCTATCAGACCAAAAAAGTATTCGAATATGGATAGTGAAATTCAAATATCTAAATTCGTTAAATCATATTTTGGATAATGAAAAACCAAAAACTATTGATATTCTCTATCAAATATTTACAGTTGATTAGTATTTCAATCCAATATTTTATGACTACGTAAAATTCAAATGTATAAAGCTTTTTAAAATCAATATTTTAGATAATAAGAACAAGGATTAAAGAATAGGAAGTCACAAAAGCTTAGCTTTTCACCCCAAAACGACGGTGGAGATACCGACCTTTCTCCCTATTTCCCAGTTCATTCCGGAGTCATTTTTTGATTTCAGATTGGCACGTATACCGTTTTCGAACAGCAAACTCAAC
>CM071718.1:12665413-12680211 GCA_036630335.1 Physaria fendleri | reverse complement strand
AATATATTTAAAATATTTTATCAACGATTAGAACCCGTGCGATGCACGGGTTGATCAAATCTAGTATTATATACACGTATATATATGTATATATCAATAATTATTGTAAAATGTAAGATAAAAAGCATGCATGGGCATAGAAAGAATTATATTATGTATCATATGTATATCTATAACACACACACAAAAAAATAAAAGAGGCAAATGAATTGCTCTGCATTCTGAATTCAAATTATCAGGGTTATATCAAAAAACTTATTTAAGTTTTTATAACGAAAAAAAAAAACTGAATTTCTTCAGAAAAGCTTGACAACAGTTCATAAACATATATGGAGTAGTAGTTCATACAAATTTATGGGAAGTACCAACTTTTCCAACTATAAGCAAAAATCATGTCGAATTTTATGGATGTAACGTAAGACTAATATTATGAAAGAGAGATCAGAGGAACGTGGCGAACATAAAACTAAAAGAGACTTTAAGACATATACATGTCAGCCTCTGCGAAGCACACTTGTTTTGATCATTTGGTGTATTTACAATCACGTGTTCACTTAGTACTAGTTTGTATTTTTCCAAACTTTAGTCTTTTACAATTGTCCCACCATTTTTGCAAAGTCACCCACCATCTTCATAAACCATTTAGGGTAGAGAAGTGTGCGTGCATGTCAGTGATCATAGCATAATTTAAATAAAACCATAATAACTTATATTTTAAAATTTTTATATATCAAAATTGGTTGTCAAGAATGGGTGTATTTTGAGAAATACCACTTTTTTTTGTGTTTGTGAGAAATACCATTTTGTGGTTTACGAGACTGTTGACCATGTATAAAGACCATTTTGTCTTTTGGGTCAACGATTATCTTCCTGGTAAATGATTCGTTTACCACGTTTACCCATATGTTTTTGGTAAATTGTATTCGGTCAACGATTTCAAGGGGTTTTTTTGATAAATTCGTCTCGGTAAACGACAAAAAGTGGTATATGTCAATAAATTCGTCTCGGTAAACGACAAAAAGTGGTATATGTCAGATACACCTAAGTCAATAGTGCTATTTCTCACAAGATTTAAAGAGAGAAGTGGTATTTCTCGTAATTGATTCTTCAAGAATTTTAGTTTTATTTTAAAAAAGACTTCAATCTTTCTACACTTCACTCATCATTCAAGTTGGAACGATCTTATACATATCATTGTATTTGAACTTCATGTTTTTATATTAATCATACTTAGCATGAATTAAAAATCGATTGTATATTACATCATATAATTTAATTTGAAAAACATGTACCGACTGGATTAACAACCCTAAGTTGGGTGACAATTTTTGAATAATAAAATATATATGTATAAATTGCATTTAACCTTTTTTTTTTTTTGTCAATAGTAGTTTTATTTATGGTTTAATCTTGGGTTTGTAAATGTTAAGTTGGGTGACAATTTTTGAATAATAAAATATATATGTATAAATTGCATTTAACCTTTTTTTTTTTTTGTCAATAGTAGTTTTATTTATGGTTTAATCTTGGGTTTGTAAATGTTACAGTAGTTGTTACAATTTATTATTGCCAAATAATTTTAAAGGGGAGGTTCTGCCTTCTAGCTTCCTTGGATAGCAAGTCTGCTTCACTATTTACCCTTCGTGGAATGAAATCGAAGATGAAAGTTGGCGTGATAGATTTTGCGATGAGACATATGTCATCTATGAAGGGTATGTTTGAGGCTGCTTGCAGGTCAGTCTGGTTATGGAGGGGGTGATGGGCGAGTTCGTCTAGTCTCTTGTTGATCGCAGAAATAACTTCCTTTGCGTCTGAGAGTATTAGAGTTCCAGGTTCGCCAATATTCCTAAGTTGTTTACAGGCTTCCAATATTGCTATAGCTTCTGCGGATAGAGAGCTTTGGGTTGGTGGGAGTGAGCCTTGGGCGGAGATTGTTCTTGTGAGATTTGGCGAGTATAGAATCCATGAGATGCCGATGGATTCGTGTGGGGAGATCCACGAGGCGTCAACAAAACAGTGGTGCTTGCGGATGGGTAATTGGATTTTGGGGTGAGGGATAATTCGCGATTCTGTATGGTGGGGGGTGTCAGGTGGTCTTCCCTGCGTGGTCCAAAGTTCAAACTCTTCTATTGCTCCTTTGATAATGTCCGGGATTGGAGTGCGAATATTATTGAAGCTCAAATTGTTTCTGGCTTTCCATAAGTACCATCCTAGGAAGGTGGAGATTGGTGATTCCCGTTGCTTGTGTTTTCTCCAGAGATGGTTTAGAAAATCTGCTGTGGAGAGATGTCTTGTGGTATAAGCATCTGGGATCAGTAACTTCCATATTTCTGCTGAGACTCGGCATTGTACCATTAGATGATCGAGTGATTCTTCTTTCTCGTTGCAGAAGAGGCAGGTTGTATCAATTGGTATGCATCTTCTCCTCATATTGCTTCTTGTAGGGAGACCATTGTTTAGAGTTTTCCACCAGAATGTTTTGAGTTTAGGAGGGATATTGAAGTTCCAGAGCTTCTTACATAGGGTGGGTATGAGTTGGGGTTGGGAGGTTGATGGTTGTGCTTGGAGGTTTTGAGTGTTATAGAGTAGGGCATATCCAGACTTAACATCGTATCTTCCAGTCTTTGTGTAGGGCCAAACAAAGCTATCTCCTCCGCTGGTTTGGGATGGTCTGGTATTAAGGACATGTTGGATATCAGCTCGATGAATGTAGTTTTGGACTTTGGAGTAGTCCCATTCAGATGAGTTGGGGAGCATGAGTTCACATGGTTTAGAGATAAGGGTTTGTGCATCAGCGTTTTTTGGTCTGGGGGGTCTTGAGGGGTAGGTGTGGAGCCAGTTTTCCTTCCATATTTGTATTGTGGTTCCTGGTCCAAGTTGTCGAAGCATATGCTGCTTAATGAATGGGGCTATCTGTCCTAGGCTTCTCCACGCAAAGCTTGAGTTCTTCTTTATTGGGCCCGTGAAGATGTCGGATTTAGGAAAGTATTTTGCCTTCATAACTTGTGATAGTACAAGGCGTGGTTGAGTAGCTATCCTCCATACTTGCTTGGCCAATAAAGCTCTGTTGAAAAGGCTTAAATCTTTAAATCCGATTCCACCTAGGCATGTTGGTGCAGCAACTTTTGACCATTTGATCCACGGTATTGGTCTCTTGTCCTTTTTGGATTGCCACCAGAATTGTCGTATGTGTTGTTCCATCTTGAGTATGAGCTGTTGTGGTATTAGAAAGCATTGCATGGCATAGGCTGGAAGTGCTTGGATTATGGATTTTATAAGCGTTGCCTTTCCTGCTTGATTGAGTACTTTGTTTTCCCAGCTGTTCAACCTGCCTGCTACCTTGGTTAACAGATAATGGAAACAAGAGGAGAAGTTTCTGCCTTTGAAGTCCGGGAGGCCTAAGTAGAAGCCGATTGAGTTTTTGTAATGGATACCAAGGATGGCGGAAAGTTGATCCTTAAGGGTTGGATCATCGTGCTTGCCAATAGTTAGTATAGATTTTGAAAGGTTCACTTTTTGGCCAGAGATGTTCTCGTAGAGCTGTAGGGTGTGTGTTAGGCTGGTTGCTTCTGCGGGTGTAGCTTTACACAAAACTAGAGAGTCATCGGCAAACAATAGGTGCGTTATAGCTGGAGCTGATGGGGCTGCTTTAAATCCTGTTAGTTGCCGAGCTTGAGATGCTTGTTGGAGAAGGTGGGATAGCCCTTCTGTACAAAGCAAGTAAAGGTATGGAGAAATTGGGTCGCCTTGTCTGATTCCGCACGTAGGGACAATGGTATTACTTGGTCTTCCGTTTACAATGACAGAGTAGGTAACAGAGGATATGCACATCATGATCCAATTTGTCCATTGATCCGCAAAGCCTAGCTTCCTCAAAAGATAATGGATGAAGCTCCAGTTGACTTTGTCAAAAGCTTTTGTTATATCGAGCTTAAGGGCCATATGCGGGGCTTTCCTCTTTCTTGTCTTCAAGGAATGGAGCAACTCATGTGCTAGCAGCACATTATCAGTGATGGATCTTCCCGGAAGGAAAGCCGACTGATGTGGCGATATAATGGCAGCTAAAACGACTTTGAGCCTGTTTGCTAGCGTTTTTGAGAGGATACGATATAGCACCGAGCAGAGACTTATTGGCCTGAACTGAGATGGCAGCCTTGGTGGGTAAACCTTTGGGATAAGACATAAGTGAGTGTGATTCACTTTGGGGTCAAGTTGTTCTGAAGATAGGGTTCTTTGTATGAATTGGAGGATGCTGGGCCCTAACTTGTCCCACTGTTTTTGGTAAAAGCCTGGTGTGAATCCGTCTGGTCCGGGTGCTTTGTCGGGATGCATCTGGAAGACTGCGCGCTTGACCTCAGCTAATGTGATAGGTGCTACTAATTTAGCGTTCATTTCCGGAGAGATTGATTGTGGGAGGTTTGGTAAGGGGTCTTGAAAAGGTGCTGAGGTATTGGTGTAGATGGTTGTAAAGTGGTTTTCAAGGCACTGTTGGATATTCGCAGGGTCTGTATGCTGCCTTCCCGAAGGGTCTTGTAAAAGGAGAATTCTGTTTGCAGAGCGCCTCTGCTTCATTTTGGCCTGGAAAAATTTGGAATTCTGGTCTCCATGTCTCAGCCATAGCGTTCTGCTCTTTGTTCTCCATCTCTCTTCCTCCATTTTTGTAAAATGAAGAAGTGCGGCTTTGGTTTGTTTGATGGCTTGGTGATTCAGGGGAATCTGGGAGTGTAGTTTTTGAAGATGACCCTCAAGGGATTTGATCCAACGTGCAGCATTTGGGACAATCGTGTCTTTCCATTTATGAAAGCGTTCTGCACATTTGTCCAGGGCTTGGGGCAGAGAAATGTGTGGTTGATTTGCCACGATATCAGCCCATGTCGTGTCAAAGAAAGGTTTGAATTGTTGTAGCTTGTTCCAGCTGTTGTGGAAACGGAATGGATTTGTAGAGGGGTTGAGCTTCCGTTCAGTGGAGATTCTTATAGGACGGTGGTCAGATCCTTCCCAATTTAGATTTGTTACAATGGCATTTTGATGAAGTGCATCCCAGGCTGGATTTGCATATGCTTTATCTAAGAGGCATTGGATTTGGTGGAGATACCTTGTCCCATACCATGTGAATTTATGCCCTTTGGTGGTGAGTTGTTGTAAGTGTAGGGATCTTAGCATATCAGAGAACAGCTTGCAGCTCTGTTTGGTTCTGTTAGGGCCTCCAATCTTGTGTGTTGGATGTGCAATGTCGTTGAAGTCTCCTAGAAATAGGAATGGCTGCTTGTAGATTGGATTGAGATGAGCCTCAGAGATTAAATGTTTCCATAGGGCTTTCCTGGGTTTTGGGGTTGGGTGACCATAGACATAGGCGATGTAAAAGTAATAACTGGAAATTTCCACCTTCATTTGAGTTAAGTTCAGAACAGGTGGTGTTACAAAAGACACAGATATAGAGTTTTTCCAGAATATGCCCATTCCGCCGCTAGTACCGGTCGGAGGGATTACAAAAGACTCCTGAAAACCTAGACTAGACCCTAAGCTCCTGACAAACTGACTGTTGTTTTTGGTTTCGACGAGGAACAGGAGCTCCGGCTTATTTATGCGACATAGCCGCCTAAGGTACGGAATTGTCAGCGGGTGCCGGAGCCCCTGACAATTCCAGTGCAATATGATCATTCTCCCTGTGGTGGCTTTGGAGGTGCCACCAGACCTTCAGCTTGCTTGGTGTTATCGCCTTCCGCACTTGTCTCTATTCCCTTTGCTTTAACGATCCTGTTTGACTGGCTAGAGGATGTATCAGCTTGTTTGCGCTTTTTCAGGAGGGTTGCAGCTTGCTTCTCGGGTTCAACATTGCTTCCTTCATTTGCTTGACCCCTATTCTTCCTTGTTCTGCGACGGTACTTCCTTTTGCTTGGGGCTTCGGCCTCAATCTCCTCATCGATTGTTTCAGAACTTGCTCCTGAGTCGTCTTTTATTGCGGGAGTGGTGGTGAGATGGAGGGGGGGTTGAGTGAAGTCAGGGATTGTCAGCGGGGTGGGTAGAGATTGAGATTGAAAGCTCCAGAGTGTTTCTTCCGCTATGCTGATAGGTGGGATGGGTGGGAGAACACCAGAGGGGAAGTCTTCCTCGTTAAGCTTGGGCTCAGGATGGATGATTATGGACTTAAGCTTGGCCTGGTTCGTCTGATTCGAAGAGCTTTGGGCCTTGGCTAGGGATGGTCTTGGCTCAGGTAGGGGGTTTCCGAGTGAAAGCTTGTTGGGTTCTGCAGATGGGGGATCAGTTGGTTGGGCTTCAGATTGTGTTGGGCTTGGGGACTTGGGAGAGGCTGCTTTTGATGAGTTCGAAGGATCTGGGAGTAGTGGTGGGAGTATGTTGCGATGAGGGTGAAGAGTCCTGGCTCTGGGTGTGGTAGTGGCTTGGCTGTGAGAGGCTTCACCCTGTGGTGGAAGGATTACAGCTTGGTTGAGAGAAGGCACGGGTTGTGGGAGGAAAAAGTTTAGGAGATCTTCATCAGAGGGTTCGTCTTGCATCGGGATAAGATTAAGTGCACATTCACGGGCAAGGTGAAGAATTGAGCCGCAAAGAGTGCAGAAATTTCGCAGCTTCTCATAGATGTATTGTATAGTGATCGGCTCTGGATTAGGTGGGAAAGTTATGTTCTGGACAAATTTCAGCTTCGCGTTAATATTAAAGCGAATGAGAACCAAGCAGTCGGTGCCCGAGTGCCACTTAGAGTGCCTCATCTTGGAATCAATTGCCCTTCCCACCTTGTTTCCGAGTTCGATGAGACCTTTGTGGTGTCTGTACTCCGTTGGGACATTTAGAAGGCGCACCCAGAGACGGACTTCCTCCAGAAAGTCTGCTTCGAATCTGTTTGTCCACAAGTCAACTGCTAGCAGCCAGTTTCTGTAGAGCCACGGTTCCCTGTTCAGAACATCAGACATCCTTACTTCATTCGGGAAAGTGACGAGGATTGTCCCATCAGGTTGAATGGTAGCAGAACCCGAGCTTCTTAGCTTCCAGAGATCGACAAGAGTGTCCCGTAGTTGATGAGCGTTTTGAGAGTAGTGAAGGCGGCGAACTACAAGACTGCTTTGGGCTTGTTGCACAGCATAAGTTTGGGCTTGTTCAGAGATCACTGTCGGTGGATCTGAAGCTCCTAGCGTCATCTGCGAGACTGCTATGGCTAGTTGATCATCCATGGTGGTGGATCTTTCTTTTTTTGGTGGTTTTTTAGATCTGAAGCTTTTGTGTGAGAATGAAATGAGGGATAGGAAGGGTAACTTCGTTTTATAGGGGAGGAGGAGTGTGTGAGGGGGTAAAAAATCTCTGTCTGTTGGATTTGCATATTGGAGCGTGATATCAATTGGGGTTTGCGAGGCAAGTAATCGATTCTGATAGGGCTGTGGGAGATGTCTTTGGTGATTGTGAGATTCTGTTGATATCGAGATCTTAGGGGTGATGATTGAGGGAAGCTCAAGAGTTGGAGAGATAGTTTTGCAGAAGAGATGAGGAGGCGGAGAGAGGAGATGTAAGGGGAGAGAGAATAGGTTAGACATAGAGAGAGAATTGATTGGTCAAAAAAATAATTGCATTTAACCTAATTAATATACAGTAGAGAAGGACCACATTTGCCTATAAAAACAAAGTCCATCTATTTCCTAAGAACAAGAAGAAAAAAAAAATCACAGAGAAAAATTGAGGCTTTGATTGAAAACTCCGAAAGATGGCAAAGGTTGCAACACGTGTCCTCAAATTTCTGATATTGATCTCGCTAATGGCGGTGACTCTGAACCTTCTGTCATCGGCAGAAGCACAGAGACGTAAGAGAGCTGCTCCTATAGTGGAAGGCCTCTCATGGAGCTTTTACAGGAGAGCATGTCCAAAAGTCGAAAACATTATCAGAAAAGAGCTTAAGAAAGTGTTCAAGAGAGATATTGGTTTAGCCGCAGCCATTCTTCGTATACACTTTCATGACTGCTTTGTTCAGGTTCTTCTCTTCTTCTTCTTCTTCCTTTTTATTTTATCAAAAATTTAAAAATGTCTAATATACACAGTTTATTTCATTGATTCAAACCTCTCTTGTCTAAAGGAAATGGATAATGATCTTCGTAAAATCAATAAACAGATTTAGTTTTTTAAAAATCCAGACCAAGTCTGAGGCTGATTTCTTTTGTTTTTAATAAAATCTAAAAAACAAAAAAAGTCCCGACCAAAATAACCTTAAAAATAAACACAACATCGCCTCGAAATTAGTTGTCCACTTCTTACGTTCACTGTGTTTCCAAAACAAATGGTTTCTTATCTTAGCGTAAACAGTAAATATAAGTGACCAATACAGTTTTGACAAAGTAAATTAAAAAAAAAAAAAGATATTTTTTGGTAGAAAAATGACCAACATACTATCGAACAAAATTATTTAATACAACAAAACTACTACATGCAATATGAGAGACTTATATATTAAACGACATGTTGCATTAATACGACTCACCGTCTTTTTGTTGGTTTGTTGGATACATCTCAGCTATGAAACGTAAATATCTATCACAAATCTAATCTTTAACCAAATAAAAGGTGGTAAAAAAAAAAGTTAGGATATCGTTTTTTCATGTATGTATGTGAATTATATACTTAGTTACATATATGAAGTTTTGATATATATTTTCTGAGATTCTATCTTATATTCCGCTAGCCTAGTTCTAACCAGAAATCTTTTTGGCAAGTAAACTATAAAATATATCAAGTTACAACACCTTTATATAGTGACAAAAATTATTAATAAGTGTGAAATGTTACATACTTTGATCTTATAACTTATAAGTAATTACTGAATGTATTTTTATTTATTTATCTTCCCTGCTATGTTTGATAAAAAAAAAAAAAAAAAATCTTTGAAAAAAAAAACAGGGGTGCGAAGCATCAGTGATGTGCTATGTTTGATAAAAAAAAAAAAAAAAAATCTTTGAAAAAAAAAACAGGGGTGCGAAGCATCAGTGATGCTAGCTGGATCAACAGCTGGACCAGGAGAACAATCATCAATACCGAACCTAACACTTCCTAAACGAGCCTTTGCTGTCCTCGATAACCTTCGTGCCCTCGTCCAGAAACAGTGTGGTCAAGTCGTCTCTTGTTCTGATGTCCTCGCTCTAGCGGCTCGAGATTCAGTCGTTCGTCTCTTGTTCTGATGTCCTCGCTCTAGCGGCTCGAGATTCAGTCGTCCTAGTAACCATCTATAATTCCAAGAGTTTTTTCGTTGTTTTAACCTATATTTTATACTTATTTTTGTTTGTGTGCCATTATAGACAGGAGGGCCAGACTATGATGTGCCACTTGGCCGACGTGACTCACTGGAGTTCGCGACCCCAGAAACGACGTTGAGAAACTTACCAGCACCTTTCTTTAACGCCAGCACTCTCATCGCCGATTTCGCTAGCAGGAACCTTAACATCACCGACTTAGTGGCACTTTCTGGTGGTCACACTATTGGAATTGCGCATTGTCCATCTTTCACAGACCGACTCTACCCAAACCAAGATCCAACCATGGACAAGACCTTCGCCAACAACCTCAAACGCACTTGTCCCACCGCAAACACAAACAACACGCAAGTGCTAGACATAAGGAGTCCTAATGTATTCGACAACAAGTACTACGTTGATCTCATGAACCGACAAGGACTTTTCACTTCGGACCAGGATCTTTTCAGGGACAAGAGGACACGTGGCATCGTTGAGAGCTTTGCGATAAATCAGAATCTTTTCTTCGATCATTTTGCAGCGGCGATGATCAAGATGGGTCAGATGAGTGTCTTAACGGGAACACAAGGAGAGATTCGTTCCAACTGTTCGGCAAGAAACACCCCAAGTTTCATGTCCGTTTTGGAAGAAGGAATAGAGGAAGCTATTTCAATGATCTAACTAGCCATAAATCTCGACTTTCGTCTATCTTAATAATTTGGTTTTCATTTAGTTCAAGCACTTGTGGTTTGTCTAATGATTGCTTAAAACAATCTAATGAATAAGATCGTTGCTTCATCTACACCCTTTTCATTGTCTTTAGTTCATGCATCTGTGTTTTGTAAAAACTCTGAGACTATCTAATGAATAAAGAACCTTGCTAATAAAGATTTGTGTGGTAAATTTAAAGTTCAGCAATTCCAAAAAATCAATTGAGATATATCTACAAATTGAAATGAATTTAGTTTGGTTGAGCTCTGTTTGAAAGGCATATATATGAGCTTCTGGGCCTCAAATATTTTAGTTATTAAAAAATTGCCATTACATATTGAGAATCTCACATAAGACCTCGTGCATGGACCACAATATCATCTCCCTAGATTTGAACTTACATGTGTATTTCATCTTCTTTTATTTATTCATTGATTTACTTTTCAATGTATGCTTGATGCTTCTCATTAGACGATGTCCTTTGTTTTTGGTGACTCTTGAGTTCACGGGTTTATGTGTTCGTTGAAATAGATTTTCTAGTTGTGTACCATCTCCATTGTTATGACTGCTGTTGCATGGCTTGTAAAAATCTATTTACTGAAATTAAATAGTGTTAAAACATTCCAATCTGTACATTAAAAAAAAAAAAATCTTGAATTCTAGGGTTACATATTTTTATATCAATTTGTAGCTCCTATGTTTTATTTTATTTTTCCTCCAATATAAAACTTGAATACCATCTCTGATCATCTGACTAAACAATATATAGTCTTTTGGTGTAGTCTCAATTATCATCATGTGGTTTTGGAAATTTTTAAGAACCTCAAAGCATTTCATGTAATACATTCAAAAGATAAGCTATATATATATTCCTGACAAAAAAAAAAGAAAAAGATAAGCTATATATATATATATATATATTATATATATATATATATATATTTATTTATTTATATAAAGTTATGTAAATATTGTTTTTTTAATCTTCTAAAATTAATTTACCTTCTCTCTCTACTCAAGCGTACGAGATCTGAAGCTCCTTCCAGCGACCATGGTGTGGTTCGGCGGCGGTGGTCATCACTGCCGTCGCCGGACATCCTCTCTCCTAACTCTTTTCATCTTCCTAGTTCTCTTGCTTTCGTCCTTGTGTCCAATGCTTCTGTCGTTTATTCGGCGGTGTACCTCAACGACTCTCTCCCCGGTGTTGACTGACGGCGTTTATTCGGCGGTGTACCTCAACGACTCTCTCCCCGGTGTTGACTGACGGTCGTGGTCAACTCGTAAACACTGGAGGAAGACCACCTTTCACTCCTCTACGCCACTCTACTGTTTCAAATTTCAAAGTTGCCCCACTGATTTCTAGATCTGATTTTGGGCAAGTTCTTGGTTTAAGCCTCATGTGTTTAACTGCAAATCAAATCGGAGGCACCTCTCTATATCTTCGGCGTCGAGTTTTCAGATGTCTTACACTCTCCACCTTCAACGGAGTTAACGCCGATGAACTCAAATCGGAGTATCTTGCCGGAAACACAGAGCTCTTCCGCTGGTCTGGCTCTTTCTCTTTCCTTAATCTCTGCAACACCTGCCATGAACATCCTAAGATGCAGGGCTTTGAGACTCCGTGGAAAGCCACCGATCTCTCCAGCGTTTTTCTTGTCGATTATCTTGATAGAGTTGGTGTGTCTTTTATCTCGATTCTGGTACGACCTAAGGCTTGTGTTCGAAGTCTTCAGGGCTTCACGATCTTCAGCTTCCTTCCTCCAGGCCGTCTTGTGACAATGAATCTTTGCCATCGGTGGCCACCGGAATCCTCCTACCGTCGACGTCACTACTGTCAACTCTTTGACGGCGGTATCAAGGGTACTATACCTTTCTCCATCTCTAAACCTAATTTGTTTAAATTGTTATTGGGCTCTGAAGGCCCATTAGCTATATCATTTGGATGGGATTTAAGTGTTTCATACTATAGTTTTGGGTTGGGCCTATTTAATCATTTATTTACCATTGCCCACCAGCTTTTAGTTTATGAATCTGTTGGTCTCGAAAACTTAGCCTCTGTAACGGATGCATCATCCCCGTTACAAGAGAGCAAGACCTTTATGCCTCTTTTAAAGAGAGCTACCTCTCCGGTTCGGTTTACATCTGAACAACGGTTTTTTACTCTTTTAGAGAAACTTCAAACAGCGTTAAAGAGAATCGTGAATGGATTTCTCAAAGCTGTATTTTCATGGTCTTCCTTCGAGATTTGCTTGGCTACTCGCACCAAGCATTTGGACCTCATAGATGATTGCTATATCTCTATGTTATTCGAAGATCTATCTTTATGCTTTTCGCTTTGTATTGTAATGCAGTTATATTTTTTACTTTTCATCTGGTGGTTAGAAGACGCTATCAAGATGATTGTAATCATGTAACCGATTTTTATTAAGTAATAAAGTAATTTCCTTGACAAAAAAAAAAAAAAGTTATGTAAATATTAAAAATATTAAAATTTTAGTGATAATGATTATAATAAAAGTAGTTCTTTAATTGTAAAAGATTTGGTGATTATAGATTGATTGCTTTATGTTTTGTAGTTGTTTAGTAATTTACAATGAGTAAGAACTTCCAATTTTTGTTATTTGGTTGTGCAGATGAACCAGAAAGTGTACAATCACAGAAAGAGTTCAGTGAAACTAACGGTGTCACAAAATGGAAAACGGAAATTCAGAGTGCGACTAAAGGATAAATTCACATTCAGGGTTAGTTGAGATCAAAGTGTTGGGGAAAACATAATCATTGTGACAAATGTGTGTCTATCAAATCGGTTACTGGTGTCAATAAGCACAATGCTAAAGCATACGGATAGATGGAAAAAAAACTTCACTCGGAATTTGAGGATAAAATTATTTCTCAAGAAAGAATGAAACAAACATCTTTAATGAATCAACCATATATGGTAAAATTGTACCATCATACGCATAATATGATGGAGCGGATTACTGAAACGTTTTAGTGAAGATGATCATAGGGGGAAAGTTGTCTTTTAGGATTGTGGGAAAGAAAAGGTGTAGGGGCACGAGTGATCGTGGCGTAGTGGTTCGGATTGGGACTGCGGTGGTCAACACCATCCGGGTTCGATTCCCCGCCACTACGAACTACCTCATGATTTTCTCGGGAAGTCTGGACTTGGGTCTGGGTGGGGTTCGATTCCCCGCCACTACGAACTACCTCATGATTTTCTCGGGAAGTCTGGACTTGGGTCTGGGTGGGTACCACCATTCAGACTCATAGCAGTTTACCTGGTAATCCAGTAACAGGCGATTTGGCTACTCCCAGGCCACTATGTGCAGGGGGCCCTTAAGTAGAGGCTTAAAAATCTCTGGGCGTATGCATAAACCCGATGGGCTAGTCGGTTCACGTTTAAGTGGTCCGGATACTGGATTATCAAAAAAGAAAAGGTTTAGGGAATTCATCTATATTCTACCGCCCATGTTTGATATACTTTCTCATAGAAAAATCACTAGAAATTGCTTTAAATTATTTTTTTGAAGAAAAGAAAAACCGCAAAAAAGAGTGTGTCTCTCACAACAAATGCTAAGACACATGTTCATCTATATGTTCCTAAGGGCAAATTTTTATTGATGCAAATTGGTGTTAGCATTAAAAAACCTATTTTTAAAAATCAGATTATTAAGAAAATGTTAGAGAGGTGTTTGGTATATATGGTCTAAGTAGGTTTTTACTATAACAGTGTACAATCACGACCATTCCAGAAATTTCGGGGACCCTAGGTACAACTAAAAATAATACGTATTTTTTAGTAAAAAAAAAAAAAAAAAAAAAAAAAAAAAAAAAAAAAAAAAAAAAAAAATCGTGTATGGGAGAGAGGATTCGAACCAAAAACCTTTAACTTTCAAAATAAACCACAACACCATCACGCTAAGTAAAGTTAACTTTTTTGTATATGTTTTCTTCCAAATTTATTTACAGGTCTATGTATATGAAGTAAAAATTTCAAAATTTGGGCACCTAGAATTTGGGGACCCTAGGCAAGTGCCTAATTTTTTCTTATATTGGGCTCGCCTGGTGTACAATGCTAAATCTAATAAAATAGGATTTAGATTTCTAAAAGAGAAGATTTTTGTTTTGGAGAACTAGTATGTTTGATGGAGTCAGTCTGTATATGATTTGTGGGTCTCATATTCTAAATTTAGTGGTGGAAGATGGATTAGAGGAAAACAAAGCCTGAGTCAGCATAAGCAAAATAAGTATATTAATCCTCTATGACTAAGGTTGAATTACTTGAATGAAAGCATGATTGGTAGAGCGGTGCGGTGAGTGGTAGCTGAACACAACTGAAGCGGTAGCGGAGAGCGGTAGCGGAGAGCGGTCACGGAGAGCAGTAGCAGCGGTAGCGGAGAGCGGTAGCGGAGAGCGGTCACGGAGAGCAGTAGCGGTGAACGTTAACGGTGAGTGTTAATAGAATTAGCAGAGAACGTTAGCGGTGAGCGTTAGCGGTGAGCATTAGCGGAGAGTGTTAGCGAAAAATAATAATTAATAAATTACATATATAAATTTTGATAGTAATAACTGCAAATAAAACTAAATTAATTCATAATTTTAACAAAAAGTTTGTATTATCAAGACTTAAATTAAGCGGTCACGGAGAGCAGTAGCGGTGAACGTTAACGGTGAGTGTTAATAGAATTAGCAGAGAACGTTAGCGGTGAGCGTTAGCGGTGAGCATTAGCGGAGAGTGTTAGCGAAAAATAATAATTAATAAATTACATATATAAATTTTGATAGTAATAACTGCAAATAAAACTAAATTAATTCATAATTTTAACAAAAAGTTTGTATTATCAAGACTTAAATTATGTT
>CM071718.1:12637108-12647734 GCA_036630335.1 Physaria fendleri | reverse complement strand
CTTCTTTCTCCGATATTGGTGCAACCAAGGATGTATTCATAGATTCAGTTACTAATAAAGGCACCTCGTGTAGAAATTCATCTAAATCTGTACAGGACAGCGACGTAAAAAGGTCCTTAAATAGAGTGACTATACCAGATAAATTCCCCATACCTGTAATAGACCAGCTTCTAGATGAACTTCATGGAGCAACCATCTTCTCTAAGCTTGACCTTCGAGCGGGTTACCATCAGATCCGTATGACAGAAGAAGACATCCATAAAACCGCTTTCCGCACACACGAGGGCCACTATGAGTTCTGTGTTATGCCCTTTGGCCTCATGAACGCTCCAGCGACTTTTCAGGCTCTAATGAACGAGATCTTCAGACCGTATCTCAGGAAGTGTGTCCTCATATTTTTCGATGATATCCTGGTATTCAGCAAAAACAGAACTGAGCATCAGGAACATTTGGCTACAGTCTTAAAGGTGTTACAACAACATTGCTTATTTGCCAATAATAAGAAATGCATCTTTGGTCAGGAACAAATAGAGTATTTGGGCCATATTATTTCTGCAGACGGCGTAGCAACCGATCCAACAAAGACAAGAGCAGTTCTACAATGGCCTACACCACCGATCCAACAAAGACAAGAGCAGTTCTACAATGGCCTACACCAAAGAACATCAAAGAACTGCGCGGCTTTCTCGGACTAACGGGTTACTATAGACGATTTGTAAGACACTACGGGGAACTAGCCAGTCCATTAACACAACTACTGAAGAAAGACAGTTACCAATGGTCTACAAAAGCTCAGAATGCCTTTGAACTGCTTAAACAGGCTATGTGCAAGGTTCCGGTTCTACAGTTACCTGACTTCAATGTACAATTTGTGGTGGAAACTGATGCCTCTAGCAGTGGTTTGGGAGCTGTTCTCCTACAACATCGGAAACCCATAGCATTCTTCAGCTATCACTTGAAACCAAGAGAAAGACTCAAGTCTACTTATGAAAGAGAATTGATGGCCATTGTCATGGCTGTTAACAAATGGAGGCATTACCTACTTGGTCGTCACTTCATCGTTTCAACAGACCAACAAAGCTTAAAGCACCTGTTAGAACAGAAAGAAATCACAGGAGATTACCAGAAATGGATTTTGAAACTCTTGCAGTTTGACTTCGAGATTCACTACAAACCTGGTAGCAAGAATAGAGTCGCAGATGGACTCTCGAGAATCCCACCTCCTCCAGAACCAATTCATTCTTCTTCTCTTTTGGCGATCACTTTTCCTAGTTCGGTTGACTTTGAGGGTATTGTGGAAGAAGCTGCTAATGACACTGTTCTGTCCAACATCAGATAATCTATTATAAGTGGTGGTCCAACTAAGCCTGGTTATCACCTACGACAGGGTAACCTTTGGTATAAAAACCGACTTGTTATCCCTAAGACATCAGTTTTTATCCCACTACTTCTCCACGAAGGTCACGCTTCTCTTGCCGGAGGTCACGCAGGCATCCTCCGCACAACCAAAAGAATTCAACAATGTGTGCAATGGGAGGGTATGAAAAAGGATATTCAGAACCAAAAGAATTCAACAATGTGTGCAATGGGAGGGTATGAAAAAGGATATTCAGAAATTTGTTGCAGAATGCCACATCTGTCAGGTTCATAAATCCTCAACACTATCTCCACAAGGACTTCTTCAGCCACTACCAATTCCAACAGCTATATGGGAGGATATAAGCATGGACTTCATTGATGGCCTACCTTTGTCCCTGGGAGCAAACTCCATCCTGGTGGTTGTGGATAGATTAAGCAAATACGGACACTTCATTGGCCTCAAACATCCCTATTCTGCTCTAGAAGTCTCTCAGAAATTCGCTGCAGAAATCATTAGACTCCATGGCTTTCCCAAATCGATTGTGTCAGACAGGGACAAAATATTCACCTCACACTTCTGGAAAGATCTCTTTAAATCGTCTGGAACCAAACTCAAATATTCTACATCATATCACCCTGAAACCGATGGACAGTCCGAAGTTCTGAACCGCTGTTTAGAAGGCTATCTACGTTGCTTCGCTTCATCTCAGCCTAAATCATGGAGAAAGTTCCTCGGATGGGCAGAACTTTGGTACAATTCCTCTTACCACTCCTCCTTGAAGACAACACCCTTTAAGGTCGTATATGGAAGAGACCCTCCAGCAATTCTCTGTTTTGAGTCTGGAGCAACTACTAACTTTGAATTGGAGAAAGAACTTAGAGAACGAGATGAAACACTGAAGATCATTAAGGATAACCTGCAAAAGGCACAACAACTCATGAAGAACTCAGCTGATAAGCATCGACGAGATAAGGAATTTGAAGTGGGTCAACAAGTTTACCTGAAGCTACGCGCGTATAGACAGAAATCACTGGCCACCAGACTTTGCAAGAAACTTTCTGCTAAATACTTTGGACCATTTTTGATCACAGAACGTATAGGCAAGGTTGCTTATCGCTTACAACTCCCAGCCGGGTCTAAGATCCACAACGTTTTCCACATTTCTCTCCTCAAGGAAGCACTGGGACCTTCTACCATCATTCAACCGCTTCCCACCCATCTGATCACAGAAGAGGAAATAGTTATTGAACCAGATAGTGTCCTAGATACTAGATACAACACCACAGGTCACCTTGAAGCCTTAGTTCACTGGAAAGGCTTTCCAGCTGAAGAGAATGAGTGGGTTAATGCTAGGGACTTAGTTAACCAATACCCAAATGTGGAGCTTGGGGACAAGCTCCCTCTTAAAGGGGGGAGTATTGATAGGCCTTTTAGAGTGTATTTTAGACAAAGAGGCAAACGTAACATTAATATTGGTGACATGGCAGGGACAGATGGCAATATCAATTCAAATGTGTTGACTCAAGAAAAGGACAAAGATGTAAATGAAGAGGAAGGCATAACAAATCGCAGTACTATGGCAAAAGAATTGAAGAAAGATACGTTGGAGGATGAGCTGGTCAAGGAGGACAGCTGTTAAAAGGTGAAGCTTATCTACAGTAGGGTTTCTCATTACCATATGTGTATAAATAAAGAGCAGCAGCAAAAGGGTATCGGCAAGGAATTACTGGGAAGTTTAGCATAGCTTGGGCAATGAATTTTCAGGGGAAAATTCATTGATTAAATCTCTCTTTGTTCTTTTAATCCTGTTTGTTGACATTGCTCATACATTTCCTGGGAATATCCAGTTTTCATATTGAAGTTCAGTTTTCTCATTTGGCTTTCTTTCACTGAGACTTGAGAGTTGAGTAATAGAAATAACTTGAGACTTAACACTTATCATGAGGCTCTTTCATATCCATCGCTTACAGATGATGTTTAGCTTCTTTTCTTGATGAGATCAATAACCAAACTTGTATATTATATATACCAAGACCTGACTTATCATGAGGCTCTTTCATATCCATCGCTTACAGATGATGTTTAGCTTCTTTTCTTGATGAGATCAATAACCAAACTTGTATATTATATATACCAAGACCTGTTAAGAATTTTCTCTAAGCAATAAAATATACTAGAGTTGAATTATCAAGCAAACTATGATTTTGCCTTTGATTAAAATATAAACAATCATCTGGTAGCACAAAGCAAACTATGATTTTGCCATTGATTAAAATGGAAATGTCAAATATTACACATATTCTAAAGAACTTGTGTTTGTCAAATATTATTTTCAGTGAGAAAATCACAAGACATCAAGATTGAAGCATATGAGCTTCTATATTGATCAATGAATTATTTTCAGTGAGAAAATCACAAGACATCAAGATTGAAGCATATGAGCTTCTATATTGATCAATGAACAATTTCAGTGAGAAAATCACAAGACATCAAGATTGAAGCATATGAGCTTCTATATTGATCAATGAACAATCATCAGGTGGAGTGAAATACGGAAGATTTCACCCATCTTCCAAGCTTCTCCGCTCCCTGAAATTGAATCCAAGATCATTAATTTCTGATCCTAAGCTTTATTCAAAATTTCGTGTTAATGTTTACCTTGCGTGGTCCAACAGCAAGTTCATTGTCTACAATGGAGATTGCTTCAAACCCCAATGGAACCAAAACCCTTTCGTATCTGCACATTGCGAGATTATAGAGTAAAGACTGGGAAGAATATGACATTGATGTTGCTCTTAGTAAAAGAGATAACAGGGGATTCATACTCAGACACAGATACTGCGTAAGGAGGACCTCCAGAACGTTCATCAAGCTGCACAAAGACACATTTTTTAAGTTTTCAGCAACTACAGAAATGCGAGGAAACAGACTAGAGAATATAGATGTTACAATTCTTACAGGAGCCATCAATGTTATAAGCTCTCCACCAGGTTTTAGAAGTTTCTCCATTCGTTGTGCCCATTACAGATGATGTTTAGCTTCTTTGCTTGATGAGATCAATAACCAAACTTGTATATTATATATACCAAGACCTGTTAAGAATTTCCTCTAAGCAATAAAATATACTAGAGTTGAATTATCAAGCAAACTATGATTTTGCCTTTGATTAAAATATAAACAATCATCTGGTAACACAAAGCAAACTATGATTTTGCCCTTGATTAAAATATAAACAATCATCTGTATCACAAAGCAAACTATGATTTTGCCTTTGATTAAAATACAAATGTTTAAATATTGCACATATTCTGAAGACATGTGCTTGTAAAATATTATTTTCAGTGAGAAAATCACAAGACATCAAGATTGAAGCATATGAGCTTCTATATTGATCAATGAACATTCATCAGAATTCATAAGGTGGAGTGAAATATGGAAAATTTCACCCATCTTCCAAGCTTCTCTACTCCCTGAAAAATTGATTCCAACAGCATTATCTTCTGATCATCGACTCGAGATCTTAAGCTTTATTCAAAAGTCCATGTTAATTTTTGTTTACCTTGCGTGGTCCAACAGCAAGTTCATTATCTACAATGGAGATTGCCTCAAACCCCAATGGAATCAATACCCTTTCGTATCTGCAACATTGAGAGATTATAACGTGAAGATTGGGAAGAATATGTCTTTGATGTTGCTCTTAGTCAAAGAGATAACATGAGATTCGTACTCAGATACAGATACTGCGTAAGGAGGGCCTCCAGAACGGTCATCGAGCTGCACAAAGACAACATTTTTAACTTTCCGCAACTACAGAAATGCAAGGAAACTGATTAGAGAATTCTTACAGGAAACATCAATGTTATAAGCTCTCCACCCTGTTTCAGAAGTTTCTCCATCCGTTGTGCCCATAGAGGTCTCATGGCAGGTTCAAAGGCACAGAAGAAGCTGTGAGAATGATAAAGAATTTATAATATGAAATAAATTCACATCTGTATGAACCAGAAACACATATCTAGACTATACACATACGTATAATCGAAAATCAGATCAAATTTTTCAGCTGGCTCCCAAGTAAAGAAATCTTCAGACAAGAAGGAGAAGTATTTTGCATTAGCCAATGAACAAAACTTCTGCATTTGAGATAACTCAAAATCAGCAAAATTCAACTCAATTGCAGGCTACATATACGAGAACATGAGCATATCCATATCGGTTTTTAAAATCGATTTACTGCAGATACCTTTGTTGCTTTCTCAACCGCATTTTTAGATATATCCAGTCCAACGACATGACGATCAGGGGAGGCCATAGCGACCACATCATAACCCTGCAAAACATTAGCAACTTAGTATATTTATGGTTGAAAAAGATAACTTTTGACTTAGTAACACAATCAGAAAGTAAATTCAAGAACCAATCACACAAGGCAAGACTACAACAGAACATATTCAACAGAACAAACAGACAAAAGTATGGAAGAACATACGGTTCCACAACCAGGAACTAGAGCTTTGCCAGTAGGTAATGAACCAGTCTCAAGGAGATGTGTAATAACCGGAGTTGGTTTTCCTAAGTCCCATGGAGTAGCTCCTGCTTCCCAACTCTTATCCCAACCATCTATAACACAATCAATAGAGAAATCGATTCATAACCATCACAAAAGAAGAAAATTTTGGTGAGAAGGTTTAGGGTTTGTTTACCAGAAGGATTCTCGTTCATCAGCTGATGGAAGAGATCACGGGACGCTTTGACTGCTGATTCTTTACCGGAGTTTTCCATCGGATTAAACATCATCAGCTGATGGAAGAGATCACGGGACGCTTTGACTGCTGATTCTTTACCGGAGTTTTCCATCGGATTAAACAAATCAGCGACGACTTAAGCCTCAAATGTTTTCTAAGAGAAATTTAACAAAAATTCTGTTAAAGGGACAGATTTTTTTTTTTTTGGAAAACTAAAGGGACAGACTTTATATCTTAATAATATATCTTCATCGTTCTTCTTCCCATCTCTCACTCTCACGGTGGCGATTTAGCCGTTTAAAAGTTAGAGGTTAAATCTGTAATTAGAGAAAAAGACAAAAAGAAAAAAACAAAGCTTCTCCGTCAAAGTTTCAATTTTTTCTTCATTTTAATTTATTTGTTGCTTGACTCCCCGTAGATTAAGCAGATCGTGAACTGAAATATCAAATCAAGCAGATCGGGAAATTTGATAGTTAGACACGAAGAAAGAGAGACACTTGCTTAGGGATTTTAGTCGAATGTATGGATCGAAAAACATCTTCTTCAAATCCGCAAACGAAGAAATTTCAGTCTCAGTCACAGTCTCAGCCGGAGAAGACAGTAAAAAGCAAGCGACTTCCGGTGAACCCATTGAAAAGTTTCAGTACAAGAAGCTCTGGAAGCAGCAGTAGTAGCAATGCTGGGTCAATTTCCGGTGAAGGTTGTCACAGGTTCTTACTTTCTCAATCGTCTTCTTCCTCTTCTTCTTCGTTGGGTAAACCTGTGAAATCAGTGGCTAAAACCCCTAAATCTGCTCCAGTTTTGGTTAAACCCTTAATTAGAAAGAAACCGAGGTCTCTGGAAGAGATGCTGAAGTCTGCGAGGTCTCTGGAAGAGATGCTGAAGTCTGCTCTTACTGAGAAACCTACTTTACAGAAGTCTCAGAGATGTAACATAAACCCTAGACCAACTGGGAAGATTACAATGAAACAGGAAAAAGTTTCAGTTTTGAAGAAACAATCTTCTGTTTCTAAAGAGGTTAAGCTAAAGGATAGCCAAATTTCGATTAGAGTTGATGATAGCATTGCTCTGGTTACTCCTGTGACTAAATTAGGAACTGGATCTGATTTGATTCATAGAAGCAACAGTGAAGCTACTGATGATGGTAGTAACAGTGACAGTTATCAAGAGAAGACACCACCTGTTCAAGCATCAGTATCACCAGAGATGCAGTATGCATTGTCAATGAGTATGTCTGCATCATCTCATTCACAAGCTTGTTATGCTGCTGGTCATTTACTCTCAGGTGTTAGTGATAAGAGGAAATGTAAGCCTAAAGGATTACTCACTGTAGGTGAAAATGGTTTTGAGGTTAGTAGAGCCAATGAGGTTAGTAGAGCCAAGATACTTAGTGATTCTGATGAAGGAGACTTTGGTAATGATGGAAGTTGTAATAACATAGAGATGCCTTTACCTGCTGATGCATCAGTGCATTGGCTTTTATCTCCTTGCGATGAGGAGAAAAAACATGATAAGGAAAAATCTGACGATGGTTTTTCTCAGTTGCAGCAAATTGTTGAGACTCCTTCGCCATTATTGGATCGTAGTGCTTCTTCGGATTTATGCAACATTAGCAGCGGGAGAAGTCTTTCGCCTAATTTATGCAACATTAGCAGCGGGAGAAGTCTTTCGCCTATGGATATATCTGAAGAGAAACCGAGAAGGACTAGTTCTTCGCTTTCTCCAAATGAGCTTTCTCGGTTTAGGAGATTTATTCAACTTTCATCCTGTGATGGTGAAGCTGCAGCATTCGACCCTACCCCTACGTGTGAGCTAAATCCTTCTGAGCATATGGACAGACACAAGCTGTCTCCCTTATCTGTTGATACACTAGAAAGCGAGAATGTAATACAAACACCCGAATCCAATTCAAGCTTCGACAATTATTTTGGAATCGCGTGTTCCCAAGCTGAAATCCAAAAGAAACATGATGTTGCTTCAGATTTAGAATCACTGACAATGACATTTCAGAGAGCCAGTTTTTCACCAAGAAGAAGCCATGCTTCATCACAGGAACAAAACATTTCAAGTTTCAACTTTGAGTGTTTAGGCACATCTTCTGAATCCACTGATCTCTCACAGTTTCAGAGAGCTTTAGTTGACAAAAGCTCTTGTCATCCTCATGTTACACATGAGAGAAGGTCATGGAGAGAAGAATCAAATAGCCACAAAGAAGGTACTGATCCTCTTGTAAAAGGAAGAGAAAAGCTTCCATACTCTGCTGCAGAGTCAATAAGTACTGATGGTGGTGGTCTGATTAGTTCAGAGGATTCAAATTGGATGGCATGTTACAAGAACTAACTTCCAAGAACTAACTTCTTAGAAAGAATAGTTTTACTGTAAGTAGATCCACGTTAGAAAGTGATTATGTTTTATCTCTTGTTGTCTTCACATTTCCACTATTTGAACTCCTTTAGCCTATTAATGAACTGAGATTTAGCAAATGTGGCAACAAAATCAAGTGAACAGAGAGTAAAAGAACTGTAGCTAAATGCAAAATTGAACTCCTTTAGCCTATTAATGAACTGAGATTTAGCAAATGTGGCAACAAAATCAAGTGAACAGAGAGTAAAAGAACTGTAGCTAAATGCAAAATCTTGATAAAATTAAAACTTTTGACAATTCTACAAAGTAACAGTGCGTCTGTAGAGAACTTCATCATCACTCTCATCTTCTTCCTCTTCAGAAACAATATCCCCACCGGGCATTTCTAACTTTCCGCCCATGTCAAATGTTGGACCTTCAGTATCTGGATCAATTAAGTTACCTTGTAACCGTTCTTCAAATCTTTGGTCACTGCAATTGAGGAACCAGTTCAATGAACTCCTAATTCCTTTGCTCTGTAGTTTCTGGTACCTCGGTCTGATTCTTGACTCCAAGCTATATGTAAAATACTCAGGGTAGTCCACGAGTTCTTTCATCGGTCTCCCCATCTCGGTCTTGTAAAAGTAGTAGCTATTCTTCATCAGTTCAACTCGGGAACAGAGGATCTGAGGACATTTCACAACCATTTTCGCAATGTCCTCGGGTTGAAATGCCCTGCCCAAGAGAAAGTCAACAGGTTTCACTATCACATTCTGCTTAAGGCTTACAATCTGGGGCATTTTCTCTACCACACGAGCGAATCCTTCGGGATCAATCTTGAGCTTCAAGCTGAAAAAGTACTGTTGTGTAGACATCTTGGCCTTTACCGGTAACCCGAGAATTTGAGGATATTGAGCTATAACCAAAGGTAGTAGTTGTTTCTTGATGCCAAAACTAATCAAGCAATCTACATTTGGTTTCACAGTCTCCTCGAGATTGTATCTTTCTTGATGCCAAAACTAATCAAGCAATCTACATTTGGTTTCACAGTCTCCTCGAGATTGTATCCGCAAATTCTCCTAACTTCGACCTCGAGATTCCGATTTTCTCTAAGTAAGCCAAAACAGGAATCAAATTCTTACGCACACTACAACCTAGCATCAAAGGATACTCATTGATATCGTCAATTGTTAATCCTAACTTCTGTAAGAACTCAACACGCTCACACATAACTTCAATGGTAGAAGGTAGCTCAATACTCTCCAATTCATCGGTGATTATCCCTAAACCCTTGAGGTAATCGCAGATTTTGACTCGATTGACGAGCTTTTCTTTCTTACCTTGTATAACTCCCCATGTGACTGTAGGCATCTCGTACTCCGGGAACTTGGAAGATTGAGTTGCATAGTGAGCAATCCTGAAAACGGAACAAAAGTTTTGAAATCGAGGGATATTAGGATCTGGGTTTATCAGTGAGCAATCCTGAAAACGGAACAAAAGTTTTGAAATCGAGGGATATTAGGATCTGGGTTTATCAGGGTTTTAGTTTCAGAGGATATAATCGGAAAGATGAAACACTCTCTTCTGATCAAAGTTAACAACTTGTTTCTCCTAAGAAGAAGATAACTCATTCTGGAGATTCCCAGAAGATTAGTGTTGAAGAAGATTACGACTTTGTAAAGAAAATCAAATGGGTAAAAGAAAAGATTATTGCTTTTTTGAATCGTGGGATTGGGGGGGTTTTCTGCACAAATAAAAATCTGATCTTTCTTCTTTGTAATATCTTAAAATTGAGGTATCGAAATGGATTTCTCAGTTTCTAAAAGCCAATAAGGACCTTACACGTTGAAGATTTGTCGGCAAGTGAAGATAAAACCAAATCCACGATCTTCAATCATTTGATCACTCTCTTCTCTTGTCTCTGTGACTCCTATTCATCCAATCCAAATCTCCAGGTAAATTTAAAATATTTGTTCTTCTTGCGTCAACCTTTATGTTTTGATCGGAAGAAACGGTAAAACTTGATGAATCAGATCCACTTTTACTGATTCTTACCTTATCTTTTCCGATCTGTTTGTCTACGTTTTACAGTGAACCCATTTGAATCATGTGATCTAATTGTTGTTGAAAAAATCTGATCTTTAGAAAATTTTATGGATGATCAAAGTCAAAGATTTGATG
>CM071718.1:12575140-12587720 GCA_036630335.1 Physaria fendleri | reverse complement strand
GTTGATAACCTCCAGCAAGAATTAGCTCAAGCTAGGCTAAAAGAAACTGCACTCGACAACAAGATAAGAGCTGCGAGTTCCTCGCGTGGGAAGCGGACCAGAGTCGAAGATGTTGATGCTATGGACATTGGAGAAACAAATGATAGAATTTTGAGGACTAACAAAAGAGCTCGAAGCACGACAGGTGATGAACAGGGTCCTATGGACGAAGGTGATGAGGACTTTCAAAGCCATCAATACAACGGAGAAGAAGATGATTACAGGAAGCTGACAGTGCAGAATCTAAAGCATGAACTGACAAAGTACGATTGTGGGCATTTGTTATTGAACAGAGGGCAACTAAAGAAGAAAGAGATTCTTGCTTTATATGAATCTCATGTCCTTCCCAAGAAAGAGGAAGAGAGAAAGAGAGACAGAGAAGTCACTTCATCTTAGGTTCAAGACTCGGAATTGGAAAAGCTCTGACTTTTTTTCTTTTCTTTAACGTTGATTGCTTATGGAGTTGTGTGGAGAAAATGGAACAGAACTAGTAAGTTGTATTGAATCTGAGGTTTAGTGCTTGATGAGTGTCTCTTTCTTTGTATTAGTAAGACGTCTAGTTTGGTGTTGGATTTGTAAGTTTTAGACTTAATGTTAGGAGTTTGAGATCGACTGTCTTGATTTGGATTTTAAACTCTTCAATTAAAAATCAACATAATTGACTAATTCCGTTTTTTAATAGGATCTCTTCTATTCTCTACGTTAGCACATCGTGAATGGGCAAATCAACGGTCAAACATTGTCCATAGATTGATCTTCTAAACCAATTGTTAAACTTCTGCCTACTTTTCATGTCATTCTTGAAAGATATTATCTTATTGTAAATCAATCAAAACACATAATAACTCGAACTTAAAATGCGATTAAAAATATTTGACAAACTTCAGAGTCATGAACACTTTTCTATTAAGATTTTAGTACACATTTCTAGTTATCTACAAATTACACTCGTAGCTATCAACAACATACTGGATATTTATTGAATTGGACGTTCGTTTTCTCGGTTGATTGGCCAATGAAAGTACCTACATGAAAGTTTGAAGTGGTTTTATCGATCGAATCAAATCATATCAGTATGTTTCTGCATTCATGCTCTTCATGGTTTTCTTGGGGACCAGTTGAACAGTGCCTTACTTCTGTGAAAAGCGTAATTAAGGCGATAACTATGTGACCTACCTTTTATTAGATTTATCATTTTAAATGTGAATTTCTTACAATTTTATGTTCATTATAGCTATCATTTAGATAGACACCTTCATCATTTATGTTAAAACCAAATATATATAGTTATAAAAATCGAAGCCCTCAAAATTAAATGTAAGAGACATGGATCTCATTTTTTCTTAATTATACAAGTACGCATATATGTCCCTACTCACATGGAACACACTATGGTTTTTGAATGGAGGTGAGTGGTCGATGTCTAGGTAGGACGAAGCAAACCTTAAATTAGTTCTCATTCACAAAGCAAAAAAAGTTGATCCACATATGCATCAGTTTTCCAAATTAAAATAATCTAAAATTGCATCATGCTTTGAAAATTTGAGAAAACAAAATTTATTTATTTATTTATTTTATTTTGTTTAAAGAAAACGAAATTTATTGCATGACCCTAGATTTAGATCTGCATCTGTTATTTGACACTAAACTGAATGTTTTGTCGTGATATATCCTTGAAAGATTGTCGTGATTCTTCGTTTTAGCCATAGTCGTTCATGAGTATACAAATAGATGATTTCTTTTAATTTTGCTTCTTCCTATATAATCATCTTGATTTCATTGTCAATTTAAACAATTTAAGTTGATATATTTATTTGCAAATAATTTTGAATTATAAGTCTAGAAACTTTAACATAGTATCAGAGTTTCATTTGTTGATTTAAATTCGATAATCTATAAAAAAAAATAGAAACTTTAACATAGTATCAGAGTTTCATTTGTTGATTTAAATTCGATAATCTATAAAAAAAAATGTATTGTTGATTCTAAAATAAGATTAGTTCGAAATGATCCGATAAAAACTATTATCTTGAAAGATATATTAGAACATAACACTAATATATAAAAAATATCCAAAATTTACTCATAATATTTAGCATAATGTAAATTAATTTGGCCATGGGTATTTGCAAAATTACTTGCTTTGTTCTTCTTCAAATATTTTAAAAATGTATATATTGATTTTTGACAGTTTAATAAAACGATGTGAAGCCGTTGTCAAGACTAGTGGACCATCCAACCCCAAACCATATTGTATTTACTCAATTATTTACAGTTGTGTTATCAAATAGATGAAAGACACATATAATCCATATATATGAAAGTAAAATTATTATTTTTTCATTTTCTATTTCCTATATTATTATTATTTTCTCGATAAAAATTTGCTATTTCTAATGTGAAATAGAATGGCTCGTAGCTCAAAATGTCAGACTCTTATCCATGCAAAAAATGTCAAAGACGTAACTCGTTTCCAAACCACTTATATTCCAAAACATTTTAAACAAATATTTCTACTAAATATTATAAAAAATACAAAGACACAAACCATTCTTAATGCTAGATCCCAATTGCTTGGAGCAACATGTAGATAATGAATATATCACTCTAGAGTAGGCACACAAATACAGATACCTATAAGAAACATAACTTATTAGTCTCTACCAAACTTTATTGACAAAGAATAGTATTTTTCAAACTAATTATGAATTTACACAGATTATATTGCAAACCCTTATAAATGGGACGGCAAAAGAGAATAATATAATCACGGCATCATTGCAAACCCTTATAAATGGGACGGCAAAAGAGAATAATATAATCACGGCATCTTCCAGATTCCTAACACCTAATTTCATACTCTACATTAGGTGTCACAGGACACGTTTTCAGACTATTGTGTTAACTTGAACGAAACCAACATTGATCTTTATTATCAACATAAACCCTTTAACAAGAAAAATGTAAACATAATAATATTAATTAATACATTCACACTTGATTGACCTAAAAAAAAAAACATAAGTTGTTTAATGAGATATATTGATTATAGTTCCTATGTCGTAATACAACTATGTTCATAACCAAAAGTAATAAATGTTGTCAATTCAAAGTCTCAGATGATGGGCCTGACATATAGCTAAGTTTACTGGTGAGAGGTGATAAATATTATTTTGGTAATTAAATTAGAAAATTTTCATTTGACATCTTTTGTATTCAATGTGGTAGATGAAGTAATTGTATTTATATAATGGCCAACCATATAAATGATGAGCCCCTATGTTTGCGTGTCTATATATTTAGTAACCTCAAAATCTAAAGTTACACCAAAGAAAAGACTAATAACATTAAGGACTATTATGCAAAATATAAAATATTTGAAGTTTAGTTTGAAGTTGAACCATTGGAAATTTTTTATTAAAAACTTCAAATTTGAAGTTGGACAAATTTCAAATTTGAAATTGCCCTTGGAGATGCTCTTATAGCGACCATTTAGATAGATAGCTTCATCATATATGTTAAAACCAAATATATATAGTTATAAAAATCGAAGCCCCAAAATTAAATGTAAGAGACATGGATCTCATTTTTTCTTAATTAAACAAGTACGCACATATGTCCCTACTCACATGGAACACACTATGGTTTTTGAATGGAGCTGAGTGGTCGATGTCTAGCTTGGACGAAGCGAACCTTAAATTAGTTCTCATTCACAAAGCAAAAAAAGTTGATCCACATATGCATCAGTTTTCCAAATTAAAAAAAAAAGTTGATCCACATATGCATCAGTTTTCCAAATTAAAATAATCTAAAATTGCATCATGCTTTGAAAATTTTAGAAAACAAAATTTATTATTTTATTTTATTTTATTTTGTTTAAAGAAAACGAAATTTATTGCATGACCCTAGATTTAGATCTGCATCTGTTACTTGACACCAAACTGAATGTTTAGTCGTGATATATCCTTGAAAGATTGTCGTTATACTTGGTTTTGGCCATAGTCGTTCATGAGTATACAAATAGATGAGTTCTTTTAATTTTGCTTCTTCATATATAATCTTGTTTTCATTGTCATTTTTAACAATTTAAGTTGATATAATTATTTGAAAATAATTTTGAATTACTTTAACATGGTATCATGATACTGTGGATTCATTTGTTCATTTGTTGATCATAGTTTCATTTGTTGATTTAAATTGGATAATCTGTAAGTATTGTATTGTGGATTCCAAAAAAAAAAAGATTTAGTTCGAGATAATCCGATAAAAACTGTTATTTCGAAAAATATATTAGAACATAACACTAATATATAAAAAATATCAATAATTTGCTCATAATATTTAGTATAATGTAAATTAATGTGGCCATGGGTATTTGCAAAATTACTTGCTTTGCTCTTCTTCATATATTTTAAAAATGTATATATTGATTTTTGACAGTTAAATAAAACGATGTGAAGCCGTTGTCAAGACTAGTGGACCATCCAACCCCAAACCATATTTGTATTACTCAATTATTTACAGTTGTGTTATCAAATAGATGAAAGACACATATAATCCATATACATGAAAGTAAAATTATTATTTTTTCATTTTTTATTTCCTATATTATTATTATTTTCTCGATAAAAATTTGCTATTTCTAATGTGAAATAGAATGTCCACATATGCATCAGTTTTCCAAATTAAAATAATCTAAAATTGCATCATGCTTTGAAAATTTTAGAAAACAAAATTTATTATTTTATTTTATTTTATTTTGTTTAAAGAAAACGAAATTTATTGCATGACCCTAGATTTAGATCTGCATCTGTTACTTGACACCAAACTGAATGTTTAGTCGTGATATATCCTTGAAAGATTGTCGTTATACTTGGTTTTGGCCATAGTCGTTCATGAGTATACAAATAGATGAGTTCTTTTAATTTTGCTTCTTCATATATAATCTTGTTTTCATTGTCATTTTTAACAATTTAAGTTGATATAATTATTTGAAAATAATTTTGAATTACTTTAACATGGTATCATGATACTGTGGATTCATTTGTTCATTTGTTGATCATAGTTTCATTTGTTGATTTAAATTGGATAATCTGTAAGTATTGTATTGTGGATTCCAAAAAAAAAAAGATTTAGTTCGAGATAATCCGATAAAAACTGTTATTTCGAAAAATATATTAGAACATAACACTAATATATAAAAAATATCAATAATTTGCTCATAATATTTAGTATAATGTAAATTAATGTGGCCATGGGTATTTGCAAAATTACTTGCTTTGCTCTTCTTCATATATTTTAAAAATGTATATATTGATTTTTGACAGTTAAATAAAACGATGTGAAGCCGTTGTCAAGACTAGTGGACCATCCAACCCCAAACCATATTTGTATTACTCAATTATTTACAGTTGTGTTATCAAATAGATGAAAGACACATATAATCCATATACATGAAAGTAAAATTATTATTTTTTCATTTTTTATTTCCTATATTATTATTATTTTCTCGATAAAAATTTGCTATTTCTAATGTGAAATAGAATGGCTCGTAGCTCAAAATGTCAGACTCTTATCCATGCAAAAAATGTCAAAGACGTAACTCGTTTCCAAACCACTTATATTCGTAGCTCAAAATGTCAGACTCTTATCCATGCAAAAAATGTCAAAGACGTAACTCGTTTCCAAACCACTTATATTTCCAAAACATTTTAAACAAATATTTCTACTAAATATTATAAAAAATACAAAGACACAAACCATTCTTAATGCTAGATCCCAATTGCTAGGAGCAACATGTAGATCATGAATATATCACTCTAGAGTAGGCACACAAATACAGATACCTATAAGAAACATAACGTATTAGTCTCTACCAAACTTTATTGACAAAAAATAGTATTTTTCAAAATAATTATGAATTTACTCCGATTATATTGCAAACCCTTATAAATTGGACGGCAAAAAGAGAATAATATAATCACGGCATCTTCCAGATTCCTAACACCTAATTTCTTACTATACTTTAGGTGTCACAAGACACGTTTTCAGACTATTGTGTTAACTTGAACGAAACCAACATTGATGTTTATTATTAACATAAACCCTTTAACAAGAAAATTGTAAATGTAATAATATTAATTAATACATTCACACTTGATTGACCTAAAAAAAAAAAAACATAAGTTGTTTAATGAGTTATATTGATTATAGTTCCTATGTCGTAATACAACTATGCTCATAACCAAAAGTAATAAATGTTGTCAATTCAAAGTCTCAGATGATGGGCCTGACATATAGCTAAGTTTACTGGTGAGAGGTGATAAATATTATTTTGGTAATTAAATTAGAAAATTTTCATTTGACATCTTTTGTATTCAATGTGGTAGATGAAGTAATTGTATTTATATAATGGCCAACCATATAAATGATGAGTCCCTATGTTTGCGTGTCTATATATTTAGTAACCTCAAAATCTAAAGTTACACCAAAGAAAAGACTAATTACTTGACGACCAAATCATAAAGAAGTTTTTGTGTTTTGTCTTAAGTTGGTTGAGAAAATCTTATTGCAATGGAGTCAAACTGTGTTCAGTTTCTTGAGAACAAGACTATTCTCATCACTGGGGCTCCTGGTTTTCTTGCCAAAGGTACTTACTTTCTACACCTTATTGTTGATCTTATAACCAAAAGATAATTTTGGTCGTTGATTATGCTTTCTTGAACTGAGAAGTACAAGAGAGTATTTGTTGATCTTATAACCAAAAGATAATTTTGGTCGTTGATTATGCTTTCTTGAACTGAGAAGTACAAGAGAGTATAATAGTGATATGTTTTGCAAAAAATTACTGAGGAATATATATTCACTAATTATTTCATTTATTGTCACACCAATAGATATTTATGCCCATACATGAAACATATGTCTCCAATACAATGTGTTCTATGTGTTTTTTTTTTCTTTTCTTTTTTAAAGAAAAAATCTTATTTTGTTTGATCAACGAAAATCAAAATACACACTTGTTAATTTGTGATATCACAAAATTTGTTGCCCTGATAAATACTTAATCTCTCATATAACTCATACTTTTATATGTTAATTTTTTTCACTAGACCAAGTATATATCATTATGTAAGATAATTAAACATTGTTAGTTTAAATATTGTGTTTTTTTTTTCTCTTAGTTGTGGTAGAGAAAATTTTGAGGTTACAACCAAATGTGAAGAAGATGTATCTTCTCTTGAGAGCTCAAGATCCTAAATCAGCCATGCAACGCCTACATAGTGAGGTATATGGTCTAATCTTCTCTTGAGAGCTCAAGATCCTAAATCAGCCATGCAACGCCTACATAGTGAGGTATATGGTCTAAACTTTTTAACCAAAAAAAAGTTTACTAGTATATGTTCTTAACTTAACCTATATTTATAATGATTCAACAGGTTTTGGAGATAGATCTCTTTAGGGTGTTGAGAAATAACTTAACCTATATTTATAATGATTCAACAGGTTTTGGAGATAGATCTCTTTAGGGTGTTGAGAAACGATTTAGGTGAAGAAAATTTGAATGAATTGGTTAGGGAAAAAATCGTACCGGTTCCAGGTGATATATCTATTGATAATTTGGGAATTTTGAATGAATTGGTTAGGGAAAAAATCGTACCGGTTCCAGGTGATATATCTATTGATAATTTGGGAATTAAAGATCCAAATCTCATACAACAATTGTGGAGTGAGATTGATATCATTATCAACATCGCAGCCACCACAAATTTTGATGAAAGGTATTACAAAAAATTAAATAATTATATATTTTAATAAAACATTGCAATTTAATTAACTGTTTTTAATTTATTTTTTTGATACATAAAAAGATATGATATTGGTCTTGGCATCAATACGTTTGGACCTCTTAATGTTCTCAACTTCGCTAAAAAGTGTGTTAATGTGCAATTGCTTCTCCATGTCTCCACCGGTAAGTTCTAATGTTAATTATACAAAACTGACCATATTATATATAGGCTTACATATAAAATGTATTATTTCAGCATATGTTTGCGGCGAAAAATCAGGATTATTACTAGAAAAATCAATCAAGATGGGTGAGACGCTTCGAGGAAATCAGAAACTAGACATCAATATAGAACTCGAACTAATGAAACAGAAACTAAAAGAGCTTCAAGATTGTTCTGAAGAAGAGATTTCACAAACAATGAAAGATTTTGGAATGGCAAGGTTTGCAGCAATATGTTCTTAAACTTTACTTTGAATGATTATCAATATTATAATCCTTGAAAATCAAAATGGTTTTAATCTAGGGCAAAGCTTCATGGATGGCCAAACACATATGTATTCACAAAAGCAATGGGAGAGATGTTAATAGGACACTATAAAGAAAATTTGCCACTTGTAATCATACGTCCAACAATGATTACTAGTACAATCTCTGAACCATTCCCTGGTTGGATCGAAGGATTGAAGTAAGTATTACTTTATAAAATTCTAATTTTTATATCTTGAATTCAACTAATTTTCTTGTACATTACAGAACATTAGATAGTGTGATTGTTGCATATGGTAAAGGAAGACTTAAATGTTTTCTTGCGGATTCAAACACAGTTTTTGACCTGGTAAGTTCAATCATCAACACCTAAATCAATTTCTAACATATTAAATAATACGTTACTTGTTTTAATATCTCCTTTGACATCGTAGATACCTGCGGATATGGTGGTAAATGCGATGATCGTAGCTGCGACAACTCATTGGGGAGAAAGTGGCGACAACTCATTGGGGAGAAAGTGGGATTCAGGCAATATATCATGTTGGTTCTTCTTGTAAGAATCCAGTCACGTTTGGACAACTTCATAATATTACAGCTCGCTACTTCACTAAAAGTCCTTTGGTTGGTCGAAATGGTTCACCAATTATTGTAACTAAAGGAACTATTTTGTCTACTATGGGTCAATTTAGTCTCTACATGACCCTCCGGTACAAGCTTCCTCTACAGGTACATTAATTAACATCCAACTCTATGTTTTTTTTGGAGTTTTGATAAAAGGTCCCCAACTTTTAAAATCACAAAGAACCCTAAATTTTTCACTTTTTTTTGTTGGATTTGTTGCAGATACTTCGATTGATCAATATAGTTTACCCATGGAGTCATGGAGATAACTACAATGACCTAAACCGCAAAATTAACCTAGCTATGCGACTAGTTCAGCTTTACCGGCCTTACTTACTCTTCAAGGGCATGTATGTATCACTCATAAACCTTCACCAAAATTTTAAGATTAATTCAGACAGTAACATCTTTATCTCTTGTTTGTGTAGATTTGATGATTTAAATACCGAAAGACTGCGGATGAAAAGAGATGAGAACATCAAAGAGTTAGATGGATCGTTCGAGTTCAATCCCAAGTCTATTGATTGGGATGATTATATCTCAAAATAATATTACAGCTCGCTACTTCACTAAAAGTCCTTTGGTTGGTCGAAATGGTTCACCAATTATTGTAACTAAAGGAACTATTTTGTCTACTATGGGTCAATTTAGTCTCTACATGACCCTCCGGTACAAGCTTCCTCTACAGGTACATTAATTAACATCCAACTCTATGTTTTTTTTGGAGTTTTGATAAAAGGTCCCCAACTTTTAAAATCACAAAGAACCCTAAATTTTTCACTTTTTTTTGTTGGATTTGTTGCAGATACTTCGATTGATCAATATAGTTTACCCATGGAGTCATGGAGATAACTACAATGACCTAAACCGCAAAATTAACCTAGCTATGCGACTAGTTCAGCTTTACCGGCCTTACTTACTCTTCAAGGGCATGTATGTATCACTCATAAACCTTCACCAAAATTTTAAGATTAATTCAGACAGTAACATCTTTATCTCTTGTTTGTGTAGATTTGATGATTTAAATACCGAAAGACTGCGGATGAAAAGAGATGAGAACATCAAAGAGTTAGATGGATCGTTCGAGTTCAATCCCAAGTCTATTGATTGGGATGATTATATCTCAAACACACACATTCCTGGTCTTGTGTACTGTTCTTGGTTATCTTCAACTTGTTGGACCACTGAACATAATTAATATACTTATACTAAATCACTATTTGAGCTAAGAACGCATTAAAAATTTTAGACAATGGATGGCACCTAGTCTCATCATCGTCAAAATCAGATCCTGAATAAACCCACCAAAGAAGATGATATTAGCAGGCCTCCTCTATTAATTGTTCCTGATCAATTAATAATAGGCCCATGACCAACTTAAAACCTGAAGAGGGCTTCGCCTAGAACAATTTAGGCCCAGTAATAGTAAACGCAGCACATTAACGTTAAAGAATCGCGTCGTCGTTGTGACATCATTTATTTTTTTTTTGTCAAGAGTGACATCATTTATTTTAGACGGAAAAGACAAAATAAATGTGTTATGAAGAAAGCATAAGCAGAGAATTTACTAGTCTCATCAAAGCCAAACACCACGGTGGTATATATGAATGTTGGCTTCAGACTTTTGCTAGGTACCTGATTTTCAGTTTCGCGTGCTATTTTAAAGCAAAGTTTGGGACTAAAACAATTATTATCAAAATACATGCTCCAAACTGCTATTTTTGACAAGTTGGCGATTTTTTTGATGAATTTCCCGTAGTATATATGAAAATATGAAATGTTGGCTTCAGACTTTTGCTAGGTACCTGGTTTTCAGTTTCTTTCTCAGTTGAACTTGTACTGTCCTTAGTTGCAGCCAATGGATAACGAATTCAACAAAGTGAAGACCTTTGATATACGAGGAGCCAATGGATAACGAATTCAACAAAGTGAAGACCTTTGATATACGAGGAGTCACAGACACCACCACCACCACGGTCAACCAGTGAATGAGAGAAGAGATGTTCAAAGATGCGGTATAATCTTCGAGCGTATGTTTATATTATGAATGTGTAAGGTGATTTTCTTGATAATAATGATCTTGTCTGATACCTTTTTAATAATAATCCAGTAATAGAAAGCGTTTCACGTCTCATATGAAATGTTGGCTTCAGACTTTTGCTAGGTACCTGGTTTTCAGTTTCTTTCTCAGTTGAACTTGTACTGTCCTTAGTTGCAGCCAATGGATAACGAATTCAACAAAGTGAAGACCTTTGATATACGAGGAGCCAATGGATAACGAATTCAACAAAGTGAAGACCTTTGATATACGAGGAGTCACAGACACCACCACCACCACGGTCAACCAGTGAATGAGAGAAGAGATGTTCAAAGATGCGGTATAATCTTCGAGCGTATGTTTATATTATGAATGTGTAAGGTGATTTTCTTGATAATAATGATCTTGTCTGATACCTTTTTAATAATAATCCAGTAATAGAAAGCGTTTCACGTCTCAAAAGATAGCGTTTTTGTTTCGCTTCATGGTTTCAATTCATTTTCCAGAATGCGCGAGTTCCAGAAAACAGAAAGAATTCAAACTGATTTGAGCTCAACACTAGGCTAATGCCATTAACAAACTACGGAAAGAGAATAAGAAACTTTTTAAATTGAGATCACAATCTGAAATCTTGATACTGCCGCAATCTCTGTTTTTTTTCCTTTGGACAACGCGGTCTCTGTCTAACACTCAAGACTCAAGACAATCACGACGTCCTAAAATGGAAACACTCAAGACTCAAGACAATCACGACGTCCTAAAATGGATAAACGTGGCTATCTTCAAATTTGACACGTGGCCTTTGCTATCGAACCCTCTTCTTCGTTCTAAGTATTCTTCTTGTACGAACATGTGAAAGTCTCTGATGCAATTAAAGTCTCTTACAGACTTGGGGAATTCCTGCATCACTGGCGTTGCTGCGGCGGTGAGGCATTTTGGTCGCGTGGCTTATCGTGATCGGTGTTCTATTGGTGTTAGCGAGGCGAAGGAGGGAGAGGTGGAGTCTCCGTCGGAGGTGGTGGCCATGGTTGATGGATTGTCGGCGGATGCTGTTACGGTCCGTGCGAAAAAAGTTGGTTGAGGTTAATCAGAAGAACTACTCTGCGGCAGTGGGTTCTAAGCAGATTCATTTTGCTCATGTGGTAGAGGCGGAGGGTAAAACATGTATTTTGCCCGTGGAGGAGGCTAGGGCTCTTTGGTCCGATCTCCTTGTTGATAGGTTTGCGGCTAAGGCGTCCACATTTGGCCAATGTGTATGTAGTTAGGAACAATATTAGGAGTCTTGGTGATAAAGATTTCAAGATTGATGAGTTTTTAATGATTGAGACGATGATCAAGTTTAGCATTCATAAACGGATTTTGCATAGCCAATATACCAATAATGTTAACTCGTTGGGNTTCCATTGAGCAACAAAGAATCGAATCCCCCGCCCAAAGCGGCTGTCTGTTTTTCTAAATTGCTAGCTGTTTCTACCAATGCCAATTCCCAATCCGCTTTCCCAGACTCTGCAGCAGGATTCTGCCAAGCAGAGGTCACTCCATTTGAGGAGAAAGCTTCCCATTTTCCGTTACCACCAGGTGGACCCGCAAAGAGGGCGAGC
>CM071718.1:12470116-12480374 GCA_036630335.1 Physaria fendleri | reverse complement strand
GTGTGTTTTATGTTGTTGGAAATATAAAAGAGTTAGCTTTCACCTCGACTTGAAATCTTCTCAATCTGAGCTATATTTTAGAAGTTATGACCAGTTTACTGAAAGTATATCCCTGTTGTCTCGACTACGCTCAGCTCGGAGCTACGAAAAAGTTGAGTTCGCTCGAGCCCTCAAGAAGCCCACAAAATCATTAGTTTTTGACATAAAAACGGATTATCCAAATCATATCCAAAAGATATGGATAAGTGACGAATTTTAAGGCTAATAGACTTTTATCCAAAGATGTTAGGATAAGGATAGACTCTACATGTTGTGGATGCTTATCTTTAGGTGGAATATTCGGATGTAATCTCCTTCTATAAATAGGGGACTACTGTATCCCTTCTAATCATTCAGAACGAAACAGAAAAAATTTCTAATAAAGTTTGCTTTGTTTTAAAGTTTTCAGTTTTAGTTTTAGTTTTAGGTTCCATCTAGGGATTAGGGAGATGCTCATCTGTGGTTTCAATTCCTATGAGTGAGTAGTCTTCCTAATAGAGGTATTAGGGCACCTCCATTGAAGGATTTTGATATAGTTTCTTGAATCATTTTTAATAATAAAAAAAGAAAAAAGATGAAAGAGAATGGAGAGACAGCTCCTATTTCGCAACTTTAAGAACTGAATGAGAACTTGTTTCTCCACATGTTGCAATATCAATGGTTCATTATTTTTAATAACATTTTGATTTAATTAAAAAAAAAGTTTTATTAAACTATTATTTTTTTAATGGTTCAGAAACCCAACTCAAGTTCTGAACAATAGAGATGCTCTTAGAGCACCTCCTTCAGTTAAAAGGTTCTAAACCATTAAAAAAATATATTTTAATAAAAATTAATTTTTTAATTCAATCAAAATATTGATTAAAAAAATGGGTTTATTGTAGGAAATATCAAGCTTTTTTATGGATTTGTAAGTAATAGCATCCATGTGGGCCAAGTTAAAAGCAACCTGTGAGGAGATGACACGTTGTTTGGTTGTTTACCATAATACCCCCACGTGTTTTTTTTTGGTTTTCTGAGGCGCAGTGAGGTAACGGCGTCGTTTCATGTTGGTATTCCGAAAACCACGTGGCGATTCTCGAAATAAACTGTCATAATTTGTTTAATAATCTGTCAAAAACCACGATTTTTTTGTCAAACACGATTCTTTAATCACGTGATTTGTTTAATAATCTATCGAAAACCACGATTTTGGTTCTCAAAATTTGTTTAATAATCTGTCAAAAACCACGATTTTTTTGTCAAACACGATTCTTTAATCACGTGATTTGTTTAATAATCTATCGAAAACCACGATTTTGGTTCTCAAGTACCAGCAGTCCTGAACACCAGCAGTCTTGAACATCAGCAGTCCCGAACACCAGTATCACAAGAGGGTATGCTAGTAACTAACCAATATGGACCCCATAAACTTTTAGTTTGACCAAAAAATATGCTCTTCTTTACAGGTTTGACTAAAAACATTCTTTATCTCATTAAAAACTCTAAAAAAATTGACCATTTAGAAGGTGCCACCTATAGAAACTATATGTGAGAGGGGATCTTAAAGTACTTAATTAAGATATGGATCCTACTCGTCTCTCTTCTTTTTGCTTTTTTTATAATTTCTTTTTTTTTTAAGAAACTCACTAAGTTGCACTGATGGAGGTGCTCTTAGGGTTTTGTCCCTAAGGGTAAAATCCCTAGATAATATGGGTCTGTTCGCAAAGAGGTGGGATGTTTAAGAAAATTTTCGTCTATAAATAGTCATAATTTTGGATCTGATCTGATCAGTTAGATTATGATTCCAGGTTTAATCATGTTTTTCGAAAGATCGATGATTACTAGATCTGTTATAGATGGACAACTAAACTTTGCTGACGGGATGATTACTAGATCTGTTATAGATGGACAACTAAACTTTGCTGACGGAAGTGTTGTTCAAATAAGGTTGTGATCGAATTAATGCTCTCTAGGGTGGTGGTCAAACCTGGTCGTTAATCCACCATGTCTCCCGGTGGTTGTGATCGAATTAATGCTCTCTAGGGTGGTGGTCAAACCTGGTCGTTAATCCACCATGTCTCCCGGTGGGCTTTGACCCTGCAAACCCTAGAGTATGAAGGCTGCGACCTGATGTGTTTTAAGTTTTACCCCAAATAGTTACTACAAGTATACATGACAGGTCATTGCATGCATGCGGACCAAACACGCTGGGGTAATTTCGACAATGGACACGGAGGTGCGTCTGCAAGCGGACAAAACAATAAGGTGATGATATACTGGTCTTTTTTCTTTTTTTGATGAGATGCTGATGGTGACTTTTTGGTGGCAGGTTTCACAATTTCGGTAATCACGAATGTTACGGTTTGGAGGTGATTTTTTTTAATGTCATTTTCCACCATGTTTTCTTATTTATATAGTTGGAACAAAAAATTTTGAAAATATGGATCTTTAGATTTTAGGGATATTAAGCGAATGTCTAAAACTTTTCTAATAACGGGCTGGCTTAGTAAAACCTAAGTGTCTTACATCCCGGAGTGCATCGGCGGACCTACGTGTAAGTAAGGGTGTTCAAGTGAACACCTGTGATTTTATAAAAACTTAATTTATGCATCAGAATATGATGATAACTATGATCTAGTGGCAAGAATGAACACCTATGAATTCAGGGTCAAAGGTTCACGGCCCTTCCCAACCATATCTTGATTATTTTTGCACACCCTTATATTTTTGTCTAGGTCCGCCAATGCCGGAGTGAGTATGTATCTTGAGGAAGATCTCCTTGGAGCCTAGACATGCGTGTTCCTTGCTTAATGGCCTTTTTCTTTGTCGTTGTCTTGCTTAATGGTTAACTCTAGACCTCTTTAAAGTTGAATCGATAAGATATAAAGAATGGTGTTATTGAGTTGTTACGTATAATTTTTCGGTAGCTTTCACCTACTCGGAATTGGTTTCATTACTTATTTCTTTTTTTTTTTTTAATTTGTATGCAACTAATTAAAAGGGTTATACTGTTTTGTAAAATCGTTATTATTATTATTATCATAATATTAACATATTACCAAAAATAATCGAAATCCAATGAGTTTTATCTGTAATCAAACCGAATAAGCATCCCTAGAAGAATATATCAACATTATTGGGTTTTTTTGACATCCTTCTTACATAATTATTTAGTTTAGGTTGTCAATATATAAGGTGAAAAGAAAGCCAAACAAACATATATGATAGGCGTAAGGTGAAAAGAAAGCCAAACAAACATATATGATAGGCGTAGTAAGCTCTCAACAACATAGTTCTCTAACGAAACAGTTGGGGGAAAGACATATGTCTCATATATTCCTATATCAAAAACTCTAGAAGAAGCAGAGGAGTGAGTATCTCATAACTATTACCACCAAGTCTGTTAGAAAGTAGTTCTATACATTACTACTAATAGAATTTCCATATGAAGAAACACGTGATTTACGACCCCACAAAAATTCAAAGGCAAACAGATAATTAAATGCAAACGAAGCCCTATTAAACCGGTTTGGTTTAGATATCGTCCCAACCAAAGAAGAAAGATTCCTTTTATTACATAATTTTGTTGTAGCATTTTTATTACATAATTTTGTTGTAGCATTTACAAACTTATGTCAGTGTCTTGTTGGTGTAGCTTTTAAAATATTAAATTCCACGTAGGGACCTTCCCCCTGATCATTACAGATTCTGGTCGTTGTCACTTATCNTTAACCGTCTCACATACGGGCGAATTATTTAGTTAAGGGGAGGTGCAAAGCCGACTCCAGATCATTCTATTTGAATTTTCGAAAATCCTATTTTGATTTCTCAAATCTCGATTTCATATATATATATATTTCGATTTTACAAAGATTTGTTTTATTGAACAAAGATTTGTTTTATTGAATTTCAAATCTGATTTTATCGATCCTACACTCGATAGCCCATCTTTTCACATAGGCGATTATGTATTCCATCTGGTGGAAACGTAATAGTAGGTTCGATACAGATCGGATCATGTCCACCACTGAGATTCACAAGGACATTCAGACGATCATCAAGAATAAGTTCCTTGGCATTCCCGCATCGCACTCTCCCGGACCGTCTTTCCTCTAGGCGTGGTTTGGTCTCCAGCTGTATCACCTAGGCTTGGGCAAAAAAAACCGAAACCGAAAATTCGAACGAACCCAAACCAAAAAAAGGATACCGAACCTAAACCGAATTTACAAAATACCCGAATGGTACCTCAAACTCTAAACCCGAAGAACTGAACCCGAATCCGAACCGAACTGAAGATCCATGGGTACCCGAAAAATAATTATATATCTAATATTAATAATTATACTTCAACTTATATGAGTAAATGTTTATGTTTAATATTTAATATTTAATTTTTCAAAATATATTATAAAACTATTTCATAACAATATTTTTGTAAAATTCATTACAAGATTCATAATACTAATACAATTGTTTCATTATAAGATTGATTATAATTTTTTTTCGACGTTAATAATTTTTTCAAACGCTAATTTTTTTTAATGTTAATAGTTTTTTTCAGAGAACCGAACCCGAACCGAAATCTTAAAAAACCCGAATGGTACCTAAATCTCTAAATCCGAAAGAACCGAACCGAAATCGAACCGAACCCGAAAATGCCCATCTCTAGTATCACCCAAATCACACTCTCAACAGTTGATTTTCTCTTAAGGGTTTTACTCTTTTTCCCTGCCTAGGTTTCCTCTCACTGAATTTACTAAGTATCACAATAATGCTGTAACCAAATCTTATGTCGTTACGGTGTCTCAAATTTATCGACGAAATTTATCTGAGAAACCGACGCGTCTAGCTAAAAACGATAAATTAAGCGCTTAATGGGAGGCAACCCATTATTAGATTTATATTTTTCAGTTTAATTTTTGTTTTTCTTATTATACAGAGGAGTTTTGAAGAAACAATCTATCTAAACAAATTATGTGGAATCACACGGAGACACGAGTAGTTTAGTTCGCTCGAGTTCTACTTAATAAGCTCGAGCAGGTAAGCGTCCGAGCGAACCCAATAGGATTCGCTCAAGCCGTGTCATCGTTCTTTGTTTTATAAAACCTAGCGTGCTCGAGCGAACACACTAGGTTACGAAAAAGACGCCGCCGAACACGCTAGGTTACGAAAAAGACACCGCCGCAAACTCTCTCTCTCTCTAAAATTCTTCCCTAAATTCTCCAACTTTCAACCAAATTTAGTGATTTAAAGTCCTATCACACTTAATTTTACATCATATATCTGTTTCCCACCTATCACACTTAATTTTACATCATATATCTGTTTCCCAAATTGTTGTTTTTGCTAAAAATCAAAGGTATTGCCTTAATTTTTAAAAATCTGAATAGTTAGTTCTTGTAGTAAAACTCGAATTTGATGATGCTAGGTTGATGGATATTCGAATTTGGTGCTAGATCAATGTTAGATTGCTTAGCTTGTTTAGGATAATTTTACAAGTGGAATCATTGAAAACAGTTAGGATTTGAGAAATCTAGGGTTTGAAATTTGGGGAAGATTAAGAATATAAAGAACTTGTGAAATTTTTTGATTTTTTGGTTTGAATCTTCACTAAAATCTTGTTATTATCTTTAAATAAGAATGACCGATTTCGAATTCGTTCGAACCGTTATTCAAGTTTATCAACATTCTAGCAAAAGATAAATTTTAGAATTAGAAATTTCAAACTTTAAAATTTTGGTGTTTCATAATTTAGGGGTTTAATTATTAAAAATTTTCTTAAAAATATTTCAAAAAATAGAATAGTGTTTTTTAAAATTTTAAAATCATGATAAAATAATTTCTTGCTTAAATTTTTTGAAAAACTCTATTAATTTTCTAATTTTAAAATTGATTTGGTTTTATAATTAAGAATTAGTTTGTTTTGAATAACAGCTTAGATAGATTGCATAAAATATTTTTATGTACTAGATTCTTGTACTGTCTCCTCTCGGTTTACTCTGTTTGTTGTTTGAATTCGGTTAGCTTTCTTAGTTGGTTAGAATTAGTGGAGATGAATAGATTGGGAAGGCCGTCGAAAGTTCCGTAGACTTTCGAAAATTAGGGTTAATGGAATATTGGGATCGGAGAAAACTGTGGCAAACCGAAGCCCATCTAGGTTTGTAAAATGTTGAATGATCTTGACCCTTTGGGAACGGGTTAAACTCCTGGAGAAATCTAGGTGAAACTCGAGAAGCTATTTGAGCTCATCAGTGGCTCCCTAGGTTCTCCCGAGACAGACAGACAAGAGCGATAGCCCATCTTTTCACATAGGCGATTATGTATTTCATCTGGTGGAAACGTAATAGTAGGTTCGATACAGATCGGATCATGTCCACCACTGAGATTCACAAGGACATTCAGACGATCATCAAGAATAAGTTCTTTGGCATTCCCGCATCGCACTCTCCCGGACCGTCTTTCCTCTAGACGTGGTTTGGCCTCCAGCTGTATCACCTAGGCCTGGGCAAAAAAAACCGAAACCGAAAATTCGAATGAACCCAAACCGAAAAAAGGATACCGAACCCAAACCGAATTTACAAAATACCCGAATGGTACCTCAAACTCTAAACCCGAAGAACCGAACCCGAATCCGAACCGAACCGAAGATCCATGGGTACCCGAAAAATAATTATATATCTAATTTTAATAATTATACTTCAACTTATATGAGTAAATGTTTATGTTTAATATTTAATATTTAATTTTTCAAAATATAATTTTAATAATTATACTTCAACTTATATGAGTAAATGTTTATGTTTAATATTTAATATTTAATTTTTCAAAATATAATTATAAAACTATTCCATAACAATATTTTTGTAAAATTCATTACAAGATTCATAATACTAATACAATTGTTTCATTATAAGATTGATTATAATTTTTTTTCGACGTTAATAATTTTGTCAAACGCTAATTTTTTTTAATGTTAATAGTTTTTTTCAGAGAACCGAATCCGAACCGAAATCTTAAAAAACCCGAATGATACCTAAATCTCTAAATCCGAAAGAACCGAACTGAAACCGAACCGAACCCGAAAATGTCCATCTCTAGTATCACCCAAATCACACTCTCAACAGTTGATTTTCTTTCATAGCATGATTTTCTCTTAAGGGTTTTACTCTTTTTCCCTGCCTAGGTTTCCTCTCACTGAATTTACTAAGTAATGATTTTCTCTTAAGGGTTTTACTCTTTTTCCCTGCCTAGGTTTCCTCTCACTGAATTTACTAAGTAGAGTTTTAACGAGGCAGTCTGCACTTCCGAAAAAGAGTTCGCGCTTCTCTTTTCAGATTTATCTCGATTGGTTATCCTACTGGGTTTCCTTTGCAAGGATTTTCTCTACTGGAAGCAAAGACCAATTGAGATAGATGGTACATATTGATTCCAAAGTTTTTAATATTATTAACCATAAAACCAAAAAAAAAAAAAAAAANGCAAAAACCTCCAAACTTATTTCTTTGCCAATACCATGCACGTCACCATCAATACTATATAGAGGGTCAATTTTTCGAAATGCCACTTTAATTTTAAACCGTTGTAAAAAATAGCTGGTAGATTTTAAAGTGGTGAGAAGACTATTTTATCTTTGTAAAAAATAGTAGGTTAACGATTACTCTTGATAATTTGTTCTGTTTACAATGATTTTTGTCTTTTTTTTTTTTTCCAATACCATGCACGTCACCATCAATACTATATAGAGGGTCAATTTTTCGAAATGCCACTTTAATTTTAAACCGTTGTAAAAAATAGCTGGTAGATTTTAAAGTGGTGAGAAGACTATTTTATCTTTGTAAAAAATAGTAGGTTAACGATTACTCTTGATAATTTGTTCTGTTTACAATGATTTTTGTCTTTTTTTTTTTTTTGGTTCACGATTTTGGGTCCACGATTGCTTTAATAATCAGAGGTTTTTTTGGTAATTTTTATCTCGCAAAAAGATAAAAAAAACTACTCGAAAACCGTGTCAACTATTTTTCAAGGTGTTTAAATTTCAGTGGTATAGTTGATAATTTATTCGTATATAGATTATGAATATGTTCGAAGGTCATCACTACTATGGCCAAATATATATTCTGGCTATAAGATTTTGACTCAAAATTTTAATTATTTTAATTTTGTGGTTCAAATACAAAAATTGGCTTTATAAATATTATCAAGTCAAAACTAATTAGATTCTACAATCTACATATACTTATAATGATTATAAAAACATACATAATAATGTGAAATACTGATCTATATATAATGATGACCTCCCAGTTAAATAGCATAGACTGTATAACTTTCCAAAATAAATATTCAAACACAGAACACTGCTGGCTGAACAATTTTTGTGAGCTTTTGGAGACCAAAATTTTTAAACCTTTTAATATATTTACAAATGATGTCTTCAGTATATGCTGCAAATCTTTTTTTTGTCATCTAAGAGTTACATATATTGGAATGAGTTATAATTTTTTTTTTTATTTGTCATCTAAGAACACTATGGGTTACATATATTGGAATGAGCCAAACCCATTTTCTGGAGATTCTGAAACCTTAACCAACAAACAAGTTTTTAAGATATAAAACGTACTTTTTGAGTTATTTCAGATCAGTTTATGACTATATCGACTAAAGAACCTCAAAAAGACAAAACAAGTCAAAAACACATTAAATCAAGTGTTTTTCTCTCAAGTCATCATCAAGCGGTCAAAAGACACCACCTTAGATTGATCAAAGACTCAAGATTTGTTGTTTTTCTCTCAAGTCATCATCAAGCGGTCAAAAGACACCACCTTAGATTGATCAAAGACTCAAGATTTGTAATTCCGAAAAACTCAAGCCTAATCGGTCGATACGCCTAACCGGTCGAATGCAATCACTATCGACCGATTGAGAAGGAAGCTGAAGTAGTAGACTAAATTGACAACCAGTCGAATGCCTCAACTATCGACCGGTTGACTCAAAGACTCGAATCTGCGGATAAGTCATGTAACCGATCGTATGCAACTACAGCCAACCGGTTAACCAGAGTTCATGAACGGGCGAATATGCTTGCAACCGATCAACCGTAACCAAAATCGACCAATTGACCCTGCAATCTTCACTAAGAACATTCTTGTAATTGCTCATTTTGAGACTTTTATATCTAACCCTACACACTTAAACAAATTCGGATATTATTTTACAATAGTTTCATTTCAATAAAATTATGCTTTCATTTTCTATGAAACTATAAAATTATGGATACGGATGCTACAATAGTTTCTTCTTTGATTTTCTATAAAATTATGGATATGGATGTCATATTCTAATGATTAGACACAATTATTCACACATAGAAAATGAAAGAAGAAACTGTTGCGATATTCTGAAATTTACATATTCTAATGATAAGACACAAATAGAATTTCAGTTTCTTCTTTCTATGTACCATTAAAAGCAAAACGAAATCAAATAAATGGGAACTTTGTTGTCTACTCGGAACAAAGGATGCCTCCAGCTTCGGTTAAGCCGTCGATCTACATTTTTTTTTTCTACAGTAGACCCTCGAGAGAGAATATCAGATTTTTTTTTATTTTTTTTTTAATTTCATATTAGAATCAATTACAACACATACCACCACTTTTGGTAAACCTTGTCAAAAGTAGCACGTTGACTCGGTATATCTGACTTTTTTGTCGTTTACCGAGACAAAATTACCAAAATAACTTTTTAAAATCGTTTACCGAATACTATTTACCAAAAACATATTGGTAAACATGGTAAACAGAACATTTACTAGGAAGGTAATCGTTGACCAAAAGGACAAAATGGTCCTTTCACGCGGTCAACTCCAAAATGGTCCTTTAATTAATGCACTCGTTTTATGAACTACGAGCTTCAAATTTGTATATTTTATAGTTTGTATGAATTTGAATACATTGATTAGTAGCAAATTCACATGAAAATTAGGCATGATATATATATATTTCTTTCCTTAAAAAAAGATATACACACAAAATGCATGCACTTCCATAGAACATGCATACAATGAATGTTTTTTTANGTTTGTTTAGGCAAAATTATGGTTATATATTTTTGGCGGGAAAATTATGATTTCGTAATTTTTAGCGGAAAAATTATGATTCCGTAGTTTTTGGTGGGAAAATTACGGCACCATATTTTTTGGTCAAAAAATTACGGTTCTGTAGTTTTTGCCGGAAAAATT
>CM071718.1:12440775-12452917 GCA_036630335.1 Physaria fendleri | reverse complement strand
AATAATATTATGAAAAAATAAATTCCAAATATACTTGAAAACTCACCATGTAATCAACTAGAATAATGTCAAATGTAAGTTTTGTTGTTTGTGGATCATTTGTTCATGAATGAGAGATTTTTATTTTAATTCATTTTTTTTTTGACATGATTTATTTTAATTCATTATGTTTAAATTTTTTTAATGAAACATATTTTTGAAAAAATAAAATTTTAAAATGGTAGATATTAACCAAAATATTAGTATTTATCTGTCTTTAAATTTTAATTACTCGACGAAAAGATAAACACTTAAGAGAAATGATGCTACGTTGGTTGTGATATTATTTGCATTTGTTGGTTGTGATATTATTTGCATTTGTAGAAACTCCAAGGTGTTTACTGAAGGAGCTATCACTAAATAACGTTAAGTAGGTAAACGTGTGGAAACATATACTGTTTACGGCCATAGCACTTGCCAAGAATTCAGAAAAGGTGCAGATATTAGATGTATCATGGTGCCGAGAAATGTCGGACGAATTGTTAGGCCACATTGTGGATAATTGCCTGGAAATGTTGAAGGTCTTTGGATGCACTCAGGTGACAGATGCATATATTACCGTTCATTTAACACTTTTGTTTTAGTTTAAAGCAATATTTTTTTAAAAAATTATAAGGCATCTTTTAAAAAGTATATATGGTGTAAATAACTACTATAAATTTCTCAATTTAAAGGATCAAATATAATTTTTTATCGGGAGTATGTGATTTTGATTTTTTTTTTGCTAAGTAAAGCATGAATTTATATCAAATGTGTAGGAAGCATTTTAAAAATGTAACCAAATTCAACATTACAATTTTGTTTGAAGGAAAAAAACAAAAAGGGTAATAAAATTTTGTGGGCTTAGTTGACCCCTCCATCTTACATGTCTGCTATTGTAAATGTGTACAAAATATAAAATACCTTTTTATTGAAATATATAGTTAATTAACTGTAGTATTGACTTAGCTATATAGTTTATATGCAGTTAACCAAAGAGCTCAAAATATTTGATTTCACTTACGCACAAATTAAGAAATGTAATTAAAATTTTACTTTGTAAATATATTAATGATTTAAATTATCTTATTAATTAATCCAATCAATCGAAAACAGTTTAAGTAATGAATTTTAGCGTAATTACGTTATTCAAAATTAATTAACTATTAAAAATCAAAAATTGTAGAACAAGAATATAATGCTAGAAAAAATCTAATAAAATTGAAAGGAGGGAATATTAAGTTTATGTATTTGTTATTGGTTCATTTAATTGAAGTTGTTAACTCTATAAGCAAACTCTGATCAACAAGTTGTTCTCAAATCTCTAGAATTGTTTTTTTTTTGAATTAAATATCTAGAATTGTTTTATATATATGTTCGAGTTTTTTCAGATTTTGATCTAATTTCCACTATGTCAACATTTGGTTATTTTACGGTTTGAGTTAGGAATCTAAATAATATCAAAACCGAATAATATAAGTCACCTAATCATTACCAAGTCGGCTCGAAAATGGTTATATACATTAGATGCACAAAGGATTAAACTCGTGATTTCTGACCCCACAAATTCAAAGACAAAGATAGTAGTGCAAATGAAACCCTAGTAAACCGGTTTGGTTTAGTTAGATATCATCCCCAAAAACAGTGAAATATAGGAGTTATATTATCTACCAGTATCTTTGTTGGTTGGTGTTACAAAAAATTGGGAGACATATGTAATAAATTTGACAAGAGGGGACCAATAATTTGATCAAACATTGTATATTCATTCATCACGTGCGTTGTAATTGTTTGTTGTTGAATTGGAGTTCAAAATGGACGTAGTGAAAATTTGTTAGAACTACTACAGAATTTATATGATTTTCAATTTGAGTTTTCTCGATTTGTTTAAAATATCAGACTAGTCACTCCATTGTCCTTAGACTAATTAGTTCAAAATTTTCAGATTATGTCAAAAATCCATATCAAAAGTTAAAAACCAATTTCAAACCAACCAATGTCTAGAGTGCAAATGTTCTCATTTCTTATAGACACTGAAATTCAGTTTATAATTATATATCAAAAATTGATTCCTTTAATATTGTTGGCATTAATGGCTATTAAACCTAGAGTTTTTAAAAGGTGAACATTCTCTAGGTCACATTAAAAAAATAACTAAACGTGTTACATCCAAATAATTTGCCTCATTAAATTCACATATTTTATTTTTCAAATAGTCTGAAAAATTCTTATTCTGTAATTTAATGATTCCAGTCCATTAATGCACCAAATCCACTGAAATTAATGTTTGCTTAGCATTTAAAAATATGGTTAATTTGCTAAAATAATTGTTTAAGAATGTAAATCTAGGAGAGTAGGTAAATCCACAATTTGAGTTCAGTTTTTCGGATTTGCCAATTTTTAAATGCTAATATCAGCGGATTAAAACGCACTAAACGTCATGTATGAACTAAAACCATTAAATAACAAAATAAAAGGTTTTGGATTATTTGTAAAATCGATGAATTTACCAGTGTAATACTCCTGGTTATTTTCAGTGGAGGCTATATACCATTTTCCAAAACAAAAAAAAAAAATCCATAACATATTGCGACACAATCAGATTGTTTATGTACACAATTGTACGATCTATTATCCGAACAATTGACATACAAAAATAACCTTACCGAATCATTTTCTTTTCTACACGTTATATTTACTTCTTTGAACGACATGTTGTCAAGACTCATCCGGCTTTGGTTCAAGAGTTACTGAAATTTTCTCCTTATGATCACCTCTAAGAACCTCTACAGTCACCTACTCAAAATCATCAGATTATCAAAAGAAACTTTCCCAGATTCAGAAACTTAGTTGACAGAAACAAAACTTGCGGATTTTACCTCATCACCGACTTTGCATTGATCGAGAATCCGGTATAGATCACTCCCGTTAGTAACTTTAGTACCGTTCACTGATGTGATTATGTCTCCTAGTATTAGTCTCCCGTAATTGTCACGTTTTGTTGACTGAAGTCCCTATGGAACAAAACCATAACACATTTTAGTGTCAAGACCGCAGTAGAGTGGAACATATATGGAGATCAGAAGAAGAGCTTACGGCTTTCCCAGCTGGACCACTTGGAGGAGCATCCAAGACGAGCACCCCACTTACTCCTAGTTGCTCTACAGATTGGTCTGGTGCGAATTTGATACCTAAGATTGGTCTTGTTACTTTACCGAATCTCACTAACTGATCAACGATACCACCAACCTGAACATGAGATAAACAGAGCTCAAAACAAATTTACTCTCTTGTTAATGAATTTAAGGATAGAGAAAGACTCTTTGATTGTGTTTGCAATGGGGGGAAAAGGAGAAAGAACTCACGGTGTCAACTGGGATCGAGAAGCCGACTCCAGAAGATGCACCAGAAGGAGAATAAATGGCTGTGTTTATACCAATTAAGTTTCCTGAACTATCTAGAAGAGGTCCTCCACTGTTACCAGGGTTAATAGCTGCATCCGTCTGTATCACATCTTGAATTGGACGACCAGTTGCAGCAGAACTAATTTCTCTTCGCAAACCACTGTACACAAAACATGCTACAGTTTTAATAACACAAAAGGCCAGGAAATAGTAAGTAAAACCATTTGGCATGAAAAGGGACTCAAGGGTATATATGTTTCTTCATGTACCAATCATCTATTTTTGATCTTTTCATATGCAAGTAACAGGTCGAAACTTGAGTAGAAAAAGACGATTTACCATACCTTATAACACCAGTTGTAAGAGTATGATCAAGTCCAAACTGCACAAAAAATGTTCTTGCTTTAGTGCATTTGTACACAAAGTAGGAGTTCCGACCCAGCTAACTAATACAAAGAGCGAAGCTGATATATGATAGTTATAAGGATGTACACTCACAGGATTGCCAATGGCAAAGACTTTCTGGCCAACAAGCAGATCTGCAGAGACTCCAACAGGTATAGGTCTTAGTTTGTCTTTTGGTGCATCGATACGTAGAACTGCAACATCCTTATCTTGGTCGAATCCAACCACTTTTGCATCAAATGTTGATTGATCAGCTAGAGTGACCCTGTTATGCATCATATAATTCTTCATAAACAAATATCCAAGCTAAACAAAAGCAGCGCGTTCATTTCGAAAAGGTCATGATACCACAACTTCTATTTTCCAATATCTTAGAAGGATCAATAGTGACTATTGTTCCAGTTGAATGTAGCCACTAAGATAATCAAATTCGCGTAATACATGAAACAAGAATGAGAACGAACATGTGGATCCAGAGAATCCAAAATCAGAGAAACACAATCAGAATTCAATAAATTTCAACCTGAGATCAGAAGCACCACGGATAACATGATAATTAGTAACAATGTGACCCTGCTTATCCCAAACAAATCCTGAACCAGAACCTTGAGGCACCTCAAGCACGTCCAATGTAAACGCGTCCTGCCTATATTCAAACCCCGAACAACATTAGACAAACTCTCCCAACCGTGACAATAGTCCAAATTCTCGTCAAATTCAACACGTAGAAGATGAAATTCGCTACCTCACAGCAAGATTCGTAATATAAACAACGGAAGGAGTGTTCTCTTGAAACAATCGAACAGTAGCGAGCTCATCAGTCTGAAGCTTCCGCGGAGTAGTAACAACGAACGCCGCAGCGGATTCTACCCCAGGAGACGCGGCAAATAACGAAAAAGACAAAGCAACAGATGTACAGAGGAGTGGCAAATAACGAAAAAGACAAAGCAACAGATGTACAGAGGAGTAAGAAAGGTTTAACGGCGAAGGCCGGCGTAAGAAGATGAGCATCGTCTCCGCTGTTGTCGTCTAGTGGAAGCTTCGAGAGAATTCGAAAATATCTTTTGGATCGGATAGGATAGATAGAAATCGAGCTCAGAGACGATCGTGAAGAGTGATTCAAGAATGTTGTACTGGAGATCTTAGAGGAAGGAGGAGAGTGAAGGAAGAGTGTCGAAAGAAGAAGCGAACAATTTGTCGCCATTACTTTCTTCAGTTCATCGACAATGGGATTGTGGTCTCTGTTTTATTTCATTTTCTTTTTAATTAAAATTATAAATTAACCTTTCAAAATAGTTAACCGAAATTTGATTCTAAACCGGATTATTATCTTTTAACAGAACAAAACCGAACTAGAATTATATCAAACTTAACCGAAAACAAAATAAGATTAAACCGAACTGTAAACCAGATTGGCCTGATCGCTTACGTGTATAGTACTCCAAAACGAGTGAATGGTTATTACTTTAGAGAATCTTCATAAACGAGTGAATGGTTATTACTTTAGAGAATCTTCATGGGAGGTCTAAGTTCTTTTGGCAGTTCACTGAAATTCCCAGCGTCAAGATCAGATTGAAACATTGGTCTCTTGTCTAAGTTCTTTTGGCAGTTCACTGAAATTCCCAGCGTCAAGATCAGATTGAAACATTGGTCTCTTACCCATTTTCCATACAATCCCTTCAGCTAGATGTTCTTTGTTCGGTGTTAGCATTACGAAGTTTGGATCAGCTCTTTGATAACTGCAAATGGCAGAGAATACAAAAATGTTAACTTTGACAGAGGGTCTTGATTTATCTCAAACTAGTCATAAATGGACTTACCTAGCTTCTCTTAAGTTATCAACACGGAGACCGAACCCATATGATGTTTCTCTAGTTTTATGATTTGTAGTTGCTGCATAAAGAAACGAACCCACATGTTCATATACTAAGAATTATGCAGATCAGTAATCTCTAGATTGTTTATTGAGGCATACCTGAAATGTTGAATGCGAAAGACGGTTTCCACCATGACTTAAATGCTAATGTTAATGTTGAGCTTAGAGCTCCGACTTTACCCTGCAGAAATCGAAAATGGTATTCTATACTGAGGTTACTGATTTGGTCAGTCAAAGGTATGTGTTCAATACCTTCAGTAAGAAGTTCTTATTGGCCTGCCAAGATGCAGCCATCTGTAAGGAAGAATCTGGCGATGCAGCCATCTGTAAGGAAGAATCTGGCGAACTGTCTTGGGTCTCGAACTTATCAACCCTTTGATAAGACAAAAATGAAGCTATGTCTAGATATATACAAGTGGTTAAACACTAGATTCAAAAATTTGTTCAGAGATGTTCAGTACCTTGTTTGTAGCTCAAAGCCTAAATCAATGTAGTTTGTAATTCCAACAACTTCGTTTTCTTCAAAAGGATTTTTCACCTGTTCCAAGTCCATTTCATGTTGGCTATAGCTACTGCTCGACTTAATAATGAATGAAGCATAGAAAAGGGACTAGTTTGAAAAAGTCATACCCGTCTTTGGACCACTACATGTTGGTAAAACGAAGCGATAAACTGCATTTACAAGTATAACAATATCAGCAGGAGTAAGAATGCTACAAAATGAGATATGTGCATATAGATCGCATATGTTTCATCTACACAGACTTTTAAAGTATGACCTGAGAGCTTCTCGCTAGTTCAAAGCCAAAGCTGAAGGAAGGGCTCAAGGGGCTTTTCGAACCTACTCCATAGCCAGCAGCACAACTCCAGTTCCTTTGGTCCTTTAACTTTACTAAAGCTTCACTTCCATCTAGAAAAAGGTCCAATTTTAATTGTTGATGTCCACTTTCTTTTAACCACACAATGTCTATTCCATGTTTAAATGTGCCAAGTAAAATCTTTTTGACAGGAATAAAATAATGTACTGACTCACATAGTGGCTCATACTGCACTCCTACTGTAACCCTTCCCATTTTGCTTACAAGCCATGTTTGAAAGTAGAGGGTAGACTGCAAATGCTCCGATCCCATACTTAGGGCAGTACCCAGAAGACCTCACTAGTACAACCCTTATTGATGACAAACAAAATAAAATAATTTCAAAACATGTAACTGATATAATGAAGATAAGCTCCTAGAAGATATCAAAAGTTTACGGATTTGATGTTGACACAGTGACGTCTGCAAAAGTATGGGGATTATCCACATCCCTGCACATATAAGAAAACGAATTGAGATTTGAGCACTATTCTAAATTTTTCAACAGCAACTTGAGATGTTCCAAATGCCATATAACATACCTTTGCCAGCGAAACAACGCATCTCCCACAAGATCTCCTTCTACTTTACGATCTAGAGCACCAGAAACCTTATACTATTAAGGAAATTTTTTTTATTTGAATTATCCCGAATCATCAACAAGACAAGACATGTAGATTGTAGTGACATCACTATATAGAACCCACAAAAAAAAAAAATTATAAATTGGATACAGATGCAACCAAGTCCACATGAGAGTCATCAATAGGCTTCAACAAGAACTTTGCAGAGAATTGACGTGCTTCTTCAAAGTAATCCTCAAAGAGACATTTCAATGCAAGCTTCCCAAACAATAAATTATATGATGATTCCAACATCCTGCATTATATCAGTAACATCATTTTCAAAAAAAAAAAGAGGAACAATTTACACATTCAGATGTATATCAAATGATCCGTCTAGAACACAAAAAACAGATGTCCACACTAAGAACTAGTATCAGTACACTATCATTCACAAAATATAACAATAGATACGCGCTGATGTAAACAAGCCCGAAATTTCGAAACCAGATGGCCAATTTTAAGATACAGAATTCTGAAATCTCCAAAACCAGAATCGATAAAATTGATTGAAAATGCATAGAACACTGTGCCTAATAGATTAAGTGAATAAGTGTCAGTACCAGATCGGAGAATAAGAAGAAGAGGATAATACCTAGTACGGGCGGAGAGAGGAGGGAAATCAAAAAGCGGAGGGACAAGCACCACCGGAGGCGGCGGTTCCTTGGCCATAAAATTCCCCATTTCTAGACGGAGAAGATGAAATCCTGCAACAACAATAGAGACAAGTGTCAGTACCAGATCGGAGTAGAAGAAGAGGATATACCTAGTACGGGCGGAGAGAGGAGGGAAATCAAAGAGCGGAGGGACAAGCACCACCGGAGGCGGCGGTTCCTTGGCCAGAAAATTCCCCATTTCTAGACGGAGAAGATGAAATCCTCCGACAACAATAGAGAGAGAGAGAGGTCCTTTACTCTTTGTTTTTACTTCAGAGCTTCTTCGAGATATCAATTTGTTGAAGGAGAGAGTATGTAAGATCGGCACTGGTCTCGCTTCTTTTCTTTGCCGCTTGAATCTTTCAACCTCCTAAATATAAGATCTCAACAATTGAAAACAAAAAAAACCCGACAAATCTCAGCTGTACACGTGTTTAATTTTCCTTTCACCACATCATTTTTACTCAAGAGTCTTCCGAACCCTTTAAACCACAGAGAGTCTTTACCATACCAGAAGATACCCCTTCTACTTCTACCAACAATTCTCTGCATCACATGAGCTATGTCATTGATGATCTTGATCTGGAATGATGCAATGATATATGTATTCAATCTTTTAACGTTATGCTTGTGTTGATCATGGTCACGAGGGCGTCTTTTTCAATTCCTGCAACTTTAATGTTCATAAAGAATGTATCTTTGTGTTCAGTATACCAGAGACATATGAGCACCTTTCTCATAATGGACATTTCCTCAAGCTTATTACAACAGGCGCTCCTGATCAGACCGATCCTAAATGTCACATATGCTATCCTAAATGTCTCTTTTATCATTGTTCTACTTGTAATCTCAATATGGACATTGATTGTATGGTTAATGATATGTCGGCCCGAGCGTCGAAAATCTCGTGGCGCCATCATCCTCTAGTGAATCTTGATTTGGGTTATCAGATGGTATGTGAAGTTTGTGGTCCTGATGGATATGACTACAGACTACTTTTGGTGTGATGTTTGCGAAAGAGAATTAAATGCAAAGACATGGATATTTCTTTTTGTTCTTGCCATTGTTTGTTTCATACTGTATTTGGAGGAATTGGTGTTCATAAGATTATTAGTCGTCCTCCATGGATAGATAGATGAACTCAATACTTGAAGAAGTTGTAAATTTCGAGTTTGAAACTGTATTTTCTTTCCTTTGAGTGAAACTGTATTGAGTGTTGTTGTAATTATACAAAACCAATAACAATGAAATGTTGCGTACATTTTCGTTTGGTATATATATACATAGTAAACCAGACCATAATAATCCGATTCATCAATAAACTGGTCTCTGTTCACAATTCGTTGCAATTTCAGGGTTTTTATCCAAAAGAGTAAGAAGTGCTCTGTTTCTCTTAGCCCTTCCTCTTCCTGCTTCTTTCAACAACGCAGCTAATCTCTGTTTCTCATCTTCAACCTCACTATTCGCTGTCCCGAGCTTCTCTTCTCTTGTCCCAACAACATACTCCAATATCTCTATAGCATCATCTAACCTGTAAAGCAAGTAACACATTACTTCTACAACAAGAAACCTAGAGAGATCATATGTTGTTGTTTATTAACTTACCTTCCCATTGCATCGTATGTTCCAGCGAGATTACTGTAAACACCTAAAGTATCGGGATGGTACGGTCCATGCTCTTTCTCGAAAATGGTTTTCGCCTCTTCAAACAAATCCGCAGCTTCGTTTATCGAGTAACGTTGAACACAAGCAAGTCCCATTTGATTCAAAGCAATCCCGAATAGAGCTGTTTTTGTCTCTCCGTTGTTACGGAACTTTGATATAGCATTCTTGAAGAAGTTATAAGACTCTGTATAGTTCCCCATCATGTAAGAAATCACACCCATTTGAGCTTCAATACCTGCAATCGTGTTCTGTTGACCTCGAGTATTAGCATATAGCTTCATCGCGCGTTTTAGTAGCTTCAGAGATTGATCAAGCTCGTTCATGGAGTGGTAGATTGCAGAGATATCTATAAAGCCTGTTGCAACATCTTCTATAGAAGTACCGGGAGGAGGTTTTTGGTAGATCTTGAGAGCGTTTTCACAGTATGTTTTAGAATCGCGAAGTCTCCCGATTTTGAGGTATAAATCAGCAAGCCTGACGTAAATCGAAGCAACAGAGGAATGAGTCTCACCTTTAGTATGCTTAAACACAGCTAAAGCCTTCTGGTATGATACTATAGCTTCGTCGAACCGAGATAGCGACATGTAAGTATCACCTATACTGCAATCTATAGATGCAACATCTTCTCTTTGATTCTGTGATGACATTGCCATGCTTGCTAAAACATAATGTTCAAGCGCAACTTCAAAATCGCCTTTCGCATCGCAGATAAGTCCCATTAGTTTCCTATCCGAAGCTTCTTCGGTAGTTGTAGCACCTTCTTCTTTGTGAATGTCCAATGCCATTTGACAAAGCCTTGAAGCTTCATCAAACTGCATTGCTTGAACATGAGCTTCTGCTAAGTACCTACAAGTTTCCCCAACTCGTGGATCCGATTCTCCAAGTACTTGTCTTTGAATCTCCAAACCCGCTGTATAGAGCAAAATCGAATTTTCAATCTGACCCATTAGACCATACATATCACCAAGCTGCATACACCCTGCAAATTTCGCTAGAGCATGATCCTCGCCATCTTCAATCAATCACCAAGCTGCATACACCCTGCAAATTTCGCTAGAGCATGATCCTCGCCATCTTCAATCATCGGTAATTCGATAGAACGCTCAAGAACAGGTACTGCTTCATTGTATCTCCCTAAACCTGCATAAATCGCTGCCAAGATATGCAAAGACATCACTAAATTCAAGTTGCCCCCTTCTCCGGGCAGCTTCTCAAACGCTTTAACCGCTCGCTGCGCCAAACCAAGAGCTTTGTTCAGATTCTCACCAGAAGAAACCATCTCTTTAGCTTGCTTCAAGAACACCTCCCCAAGCTCAGGACTTTCCTCATCCACAGAAACATTCTTCAAATCCGGAGATTTCCTCACCTCCCCAAGCTCAGGACTTTCCTCATCCACAGAAACATTCTTCAAATCCGGAGATTTCCTCTTAGAGATCCTCGAAATCTTCGGGTTAACTGCACTAGTTTTTGCAACCTTCTTACCATTGGATTGAGATTCAACTACTTTCTTCTGACTCAAGCTATCTCCTTCCTTCTTCTCCAAGACAATCTCTTTCTTCTTCTCTCCATCTTCTCCAACATCACCAACCAAATGCCTCAACTCCAAATCGATTCTTGATTCTGCTCCGTACGAAACAAAACTCGCCCTTGATGGAGACTGATCATCAGAGCTCTCCATTTCACAGACGTTATTGTAAAGCTGTTCAATAGATGTGTTCATAGCACCATTCGTAGAAAGATCCATGGAGCTTAAAGGACTTCTCGGTGAAGCACGGAGGGTAGAATCGTCTTTTACCCTTTCATTGATCTCTCCTACATCCATGGCCGTTTACCGCAAAAATCACAGTTCAACTACAATCTCTCCTACATCCATGGCCGTTTACCGCAAAAATCACAGTTCAACTACAAATCTGAATAACCAAAAAAAAAAACACAACATTTAGATTCAAATCGATCAAAAACAAAAACACAAGAACCAAAAGACTCTGTATTTGGTTGAATACAATACAATACGAAATTGAGAATCATAAAATCCTAATTGTAGCACAAAACCCAGAATCAAATTCCAGAGAAAAACGAAAACTTTGAAGAAATCAAATATAAAGATCAAACCTTTATGAGTTTGGGACGCTGGAGAAATCTGCAACAAGGAAAAAAGAACTGATTCTGCTTTGTGGGTTAGTTGGTTTAAGAAGCACAAAACCCAGAATCAAATTCCAGAGAAAAACGAAAACTTTGAAGAAATCAAATATAAAGATCAAACCTTTATGAGTTTGGGACGCTGGAGAAATCTGCAACAAGGAAAAAAGAACTGATTCTGCTTTGTGGGTTAGTTGGTTTAAGAGATTAAAAAAAACGATATAAGGGATTTGGTGTGTTGTAATTTTCAATTGTAGGTGTTTATATCTTTCATATCATAATCTGAAAGCTAAATGATGTATACATTATAACGAGAGAGATGAAGCAAAATATACATTTATGCACAAACCGTTTCACTATCCTATATGTTAAGAAATAAAAAGATAATAAAAAGACAGTCTTTGGGGTCTACAAGGTATAGTTAAATTAAAGTTTTTTTTCCACCAAATTAATCATTGATTGACTTATTAATACTATAATTAAGATGATGATTAACTCA
>CM071718.1:12256491-12266858 GCA_036630335.1 Physaria fendleri | reverse complement strand
AGTAAAATTGTAACAATTCGTGTGGGTGCTTAGGAGGGGAACGACCTTGAGATTAGGTTAGGATATGGATAAGAATTATTAGGTACGAATTTCAGGATTTTTAGACTTACAAAAGTTGATTTTTTATGGTTCAGACTTAGAGATAAGATAGCTAGAATTTTGCTTATATTGTTAGAATTGTTAGGAGAAATTAAGGATCATTAGGTTCGAATCTTAGGATTTTTAGACTTAGGGAAGATCACTTAGAAGGGTTCAGACCGAAATGTGTAATTGCTGTAATTTGTTCGTATAGTTAGATTTGTTAGGAAAATTAGTTAAATCTTAGGATTTTTAGACTTAGGGAAGATCACTTAGAAGGGTTCAGACCGAAATGTGTAATTGCTGTAATTTGTTCGTATAGTTAGATTTGTTAGGAAAATTAGTTAGATTATTTTGGATAGACATTAATAAGTGATAATTAGATGATATTTGCTAGGTTTCTGGGTAGGTATTGGTTAAAATGCGTTGATTAGTGATTCTAAGATTTATATGGGGATTTTAGGTATTTTCTATAGATTTTTCGATGAATTTTTAAAAATAGCTAGACTTAATATTTTAATCTAGCTAGACTTAATATTTTAATCTGATTTTTGGACTATATTAACTTTGGGGATTAATCTTCTGAATAAAATTTATTTGGGTCTTAAAAACGTTGGCATGTTTATTTGGTGAATTTTATATTATTTAAGGTGATTTCTGGGAAAACGGGTTTACTAAAAAAATAATAATAAATAAAAATAAAAAAATTCGGGTGTTTCAATAGCATTAATATAATTGACAAAAAAAAGGTATAGCATTAATATAAAACATGATAGAAAAAAAATTTAAAATCAATTAATCACCTTTTCTACAGTACCTTATAATACAATTACCGTATTCTAATAGTGCAACAAACATTTTATAATATATATTTTTTTTTTATCAATTGAAATTGAACTAGAAATTGAAGGGATGATCGGGGGTATTCATATGGTCTATTACAAGGATTAAGTTATTTTACAACTAATTAGTTGTTACCATATATATGTCATTTAAAATATGTGAACCAAATGGTACTCTGATTAGATTTTTCCATTTGGTTTAAGAAAACTTATGGACTGATTAGATTATTTCGAGGTGACTCTGATTAGATTTTTCCATTTGGTTTAAGAAAACTTATGGACTGATTAGATTATTTCGAGGTGATAAAGGTAAAAACAAAAGGACCTATATTCCATTTCTACCATTTGATAAACTCAAACCAACTCATTTAAATTCTTAATATACATTTTAGAATTCTAAAGAGTAATTTGAGTGTCACCATTCGCTTGGATAGAAAAATCACAAAATCATCTCGTTTCAACTTCAAATCAGCATGTTTGCTAGTCTGTAATGAAGAGAACATGGAGCCAATCAAAGCTAAAACCAAGCCAAAGTGTTAAACTCATCGTCCATCATCAGTCAAAAGAAAACCTGACAAGCAATGTGTTAGTCCAAATCATAGGAAGTGAGTTTATGATTATTTAGTGCAGCACCTATCAAAGTCACTGGACAATTTTTTCGTAGCCAAAAGGTGCAAGGTTCCATTTACTTAGATGTGATAAAAAGTTCAAACCTAGATTATATCTTTCTTTTTTTTTTCATCTGAAATATTTTTCCATTCCATAAACCACAAGAGAAACAGAGTATTTCTGGAAAACAGAGCAAGATAAATAAAAACTAGACAGAATAATAACTAGATCATAATCCTTGTCGATTTCTGAAATCATGAAAGAGATGACAGCACTCTATCACGTTGAAATGCATTTTGAAGCCATACTGGTTGACCTCTCGCCACGTAAGATTGAGTTCTTGAATCTCTTATCACACTTTTGGCTATTTGAGCTGTTGGTCTGTTTGCATTAGCTGGACAGAACCTTAATTCCCATAATTGAGTTTGCTGGAGAATGTGGAGCAAATCATGCACCTCTAACTTGAAAGATGGCCACCCATTAGGGTTGTTTATGCTGCTCACTATATATTTCTCAGCACATTCAAAGATGACATTCTGAAATCTATGGTCTGCTATGCATTGGATTGCCCATTTGATCACCATGAAGGAAGCCTCAGATGCTGAATTTGATTTCTCAAAGCTCCTTCGACTATGTAAAATGACCACACCTTCCTCGTTTCTAAGAGTCCAAGCTCCTCCCGAATTACCTGTGGAAGAACTAAAAGAAGATGATATATTGCATTTGAGCCAGTTTTTCTTTGGACGAGACCAGATCGCTATTGGATAACTTCTCTGAATTGCCTGATCTTCTGAGATTAGTTGAGCTCTTCTCCAATCCTCCTGATCCTCTCGAATTTTCTTTAGTGAATCCAAAGGATCAAAACTAACTCCTTGAAATATCTTGCTATTCCTATTCTTCCATAGTCTCCATAGGATCCAAGGAAACGATTTGAATATTTCCTGTGGCCATTGGATGTTCCTTGAATTAGATAACAGATGATAAACATTAGAGAATACTGAACCTTGCTCAAATCCTAATTCTGGACAAGGATAATCTGCAAGGGTCCAAATTAGTCTTGATTCCGGACATTGAAATAATATGTGATTTATTGATTCTCCTTGAGCTCCACATCTTTGACAAGAGTTATCTACTCGGATATGGCGTCGTTCCAAAGCCTCTGACGCTGGTAAGGCATTAGATAATAACTTCCAAATGAAGATTTTTATCTTATTTTTCGTTTGTAAAGACCATACTTGAGCTTTCAAATCCACTACAGATGGCAATACCCTTGATTCCTGTAGACTGTGGCAGTTCTTTAGCTGGAAATTTAACCAGTAACCCGATTTCATTGAGTAATTACCACTTCTGTACCTTCCGTACAAAGAATAAAAAGAAAAGGAGACAATGAGTCTCCTTGTCTAAGTCCCCTTGTTGGAGTGAATCGACCAAAAGGTTGGTTGTTGATCAAAACCAAGAAGGAAGTAGAGGAAATGCAAGCATAGATCCATTTAATCCACCTTTCATGAAAACCCAAAGCTTTCAGTAATTTGATCAGATAATCCCATTCAACTCTGTCAAATGCTTTAGACATGTCAGACTTAACTGCCATGAACAATTCAGAAGTGGAAGGGTGAACTCTTAAGCTATGCGTGATCTCATGAGCTATAAGAATATTGTCAGTGATAAGCCTTTCTTCCACAAAAGCAGATTGACCTGGAGAAACTATATCCGGCAGGCACTTTTTCACTCTCTGTGGTAAGATCTTGGAGATCACTTTGTATGTGACGTTACACAAGCTTATGGGTCTCAGATCACCCATATTTGTCGGATTAGTCACTTTAGGCAATAAACAGATATGTGTATAGTTCCATTCCTTGGGTAAAATACCTGTTGAGAAGAAGTTCTTGATCTCTAGTATGAATTGATGAGAGATGATATTCCAGTATTTTTGATAGAACAACACTGTAAGCCCATCTGGACCAGGTGCACTAGATGGCTTTAGCGAAAAAAGAGCTTCTTTAATCTTTGCAGAAGAAATCTCCGAAGCCAGCATACTGTTCATATCCTCTGATACTTTTGGTTGTAAATCTGTGAACCAAACATCTTGTAATTGTCTGTTTTCAGCTGAGTAAAGCTTTTGGAAATAAGAAATAGCAACCTCAGCCTTTGAAGCCTCTGAGAACTGAGATCTTCCTTGCTCATCAATCAAAACATCAATTCTGTTCCTGCATCTTGATTCTTTCACTGAAGCATGAAAAAAACCAGAGTTCCTATCACCTTCTTTAAGCCATTTCTGTCTACTTTTTTGTTTCCAGAACAGTTCTTCATCTCTGTAAGCCTGACCCAAATCTCTCTTGAGATCCGACAATAGAAGGAAATTAGGAAATATCTTGCTTTGCTCATTATCCAATTCAGATCCAATCCTTGTGATCTCTGCTTTGGAATTTATATTGTTAGTCTTCTTCCATGAGCTAAGGGCTTTTCTGACATGTCTTATCTTTGAATAAATCAGCCGGTACCCGCATAATTTTTTTCTAATATTAGTTTAAATATGCGGATTTTTTCGCCGGTTTTTCGGATTTTAGCGCGTGTTTACATGCTTTCTCCCAATTTTGAGGGTTTTTATTTGGATTTACGGATTTTTTCCGCGGGTTTACGGGTTTTTTTGTGGGTTTACGAGTTTTTAGTGATGTAATAAATAAAAAAAATTGCGGGTTACCTGCAGGCCCCACGGTAATGGCGGAGCGGTCACGGACTTAAAGTTTTCTACTCGTTATTTCGCGGGACATGTTTAGGCTCAATAAAAAACATAAAAACCCGCAAATTTTTTCGCGGGGCGGGGCGGACTGATCGACCCACTTGATAGCACTACTAGATATGACTCTAAAAAGTAATATAAACTAAGTAAAATTAATCATAAATTGTGACATTTTGATGTGAATGAACACATCCATTATTATATCCTTAAATTGGGTTTTTAAACCAAAAATAATAATATTTCACTAAAACTCAAATATTTAATTTAATCAAAATACTTTTTAAAAAAATCAACCATTTATTACTTGACATGTGTAGAAACTCTTTCTAAAAGAGTTAGGGCATCTCCATTGATAAGAGTTTCTGAACTCCAAAAAAATAAATATTTTAATAAATTTTATCTATTTAATTTAATCAAAATACTTTATTAAAAAGATTATCAATGACAAAGTGACATGTATAGAAACTTCATATAAATAAGGTTCTTAGACCACCTCTATTGGTGGTTTCTTAGAGAGTTTGTTAAAAAAATTTAATAATAAAAAAATAAAAAGAATTTAGAGAGTTAGAGAGTTTGTTAAAAAAATTTAATAATAAAAAAATAAAAAGAATGAGAGAGAGAGATTGAAATGTTCTTAGACCACCCACAATGGGTGTTTAAAAAAAAAAATTCGGCTATTGAATACGTACAATGGTGTGATTTTAGGGTGTTTAATGATGACATGGATTAAACCATACTTAAAATCTTCAACGCGTCAAAAAGGATTAATGATGACATGGATTAAACCATACTTAAAATCTTCAACGCGTCAAAAAGGAAAGATGGTGGAGAGAGATTAGTACGTGGAGATTTATAATTGGCTAAAATCAATGAGGAGAGATAAAATGTATTTTTTTTGTTTTTGTTTTTCTTCCTAATTACTTGAACTCAATTATTTAATTTATATTATTATTATTTTCAAAAAAATTATATCAAAATTTATAATTTTTTATACTCTATAAATAGACACTTGTTTCATTTCATTTGGTCCCAATTTTTTTTAATTTTTTTTTTGTAGTTGTGAACAAAATATTTTTACAGTTAACAGGGATGGTTGTTACGATTTGGTTACGATCTGTAAATTTTATGGTAATGATTCGAAATATTGTTACATACTCAATATTTTTTTCTTTTTGCAAATCACGATAAATTCGACTTGCATAATTCGAATATATATCATAAATTGAAAGCGAATTTAGCCAAACGCTAAAATTTGGAATGTTTAGAGACTAAACTATTTTGTTTTAAGTTTGTAATGTGAGAGTTTTATGGTTTGTATATGTAATATTGTAATAAGTACGTGTATTTTAATAAGATTCAATTGTGTTTTAATAAAATTATATCTTTTAAAAAAAATTATGGATGTATAATAAAACAAATGGTGGGGTATGGTGTTGAATTTTTTAAACAAAACCATTGTAGAGGGTAAAATAAAATTGAAAGTTGAATGATGAAGTGGAAGAAAGTGAAGATGAAGTGTAATCAAATTAAGGGTATTGAATAAAAATGGGTGTTGAAACCATTGTACATAGACTTATTTAACAACATTAGCATACTCTTTCACATAAATTATCTCCATTTGTCAATCACTAAATGGTTCAATAATTTTAATAATTTTTTTGATTTAATTAAGGATTGCCNNNNGTGTTTTTCGACCACCTAGAACTGGCCACGTGTTTTGGTCGAAATTTGGACAAAAAGCCTCTTTTTTGATCAAATTTTGGCGATTTGACTGGTCAAATTTTTGAACTTTTCTTGTAGTGAGTGAATATTACCTTTTCTAATGAGAGCGTCGATAAAATTGTTGTAATATTTTATTCCCTTGTAATTAATTTCTCCATATCTTCCTTCTGTATTTTCCAAATTCAAATGTATTTTTAAAATTTTTTAACAGATATAAACATTTTAACTACTACAAGCATGACTAAGAAAAAAAAGACTCACTAGGTAAGACTCTTGACCAAGAAATTGATAATCTGTAACTGTTGACTCCAAGAAAGGACATTGATTGGATATCTTCCTGTAAATAATATATTCATCATAAATAGTTAGTGGATAGGTGTCAAAACATATAAAGAAGAAAAAAATGTAAATTATATGATTTAACATAATATACATCAACAACTTTTTGATATATATAATATTGAAAAAAGTATAAATCAACCACTTTTTAATATATATAATAATAATAAAGCAAAAAAAAAAAAAAATACTATATGAAATTTTTTCAAACCATATATCGATGGTAATGATCCACAGCTATGTCTCCATTGCTCCCATCAACTATTTTTCCTGCATTTCAGTCTCCATTGCTCCCATCAACTATTTTTCCTGCATTTCAATATATTATTGGCATTTCATAAGATGAAAACTTCACCAACAAAATTTAGTGAAATGAAGTCAAAATGTAACTAACTTAAAACTATGATATATGCAGGAATATATAGATAATTACAAATTAACATAGAAACAAGAACCTAAAAATTGAACTCTGATTCTGAACTAATCAGCAAATTTTTTTCTTCTTAATATAGATTAGTAGCTTTAATAATTTTCTCAAATACTATGTGAATAAGATTCATATTATCAACATTCATTTTATTGTGATGGATTTTCAAAAATAACTACCGTTATAGCATGCACTGAATTCACATAAACAACGTTTGTTCAAAACATAAAACTGTTATTGTTTATAGATGATCTAAACCATGTTGCATGTCTTACAGATTTTATGCAATCCAAACTAACCCATAAAGGAATCTAAAAATAAAAGACATACCAGGGTTTTCATGGGAAAAGACATCCCAATTGTTCAGACCTTTTGAATCTAAAAATAAAAGACATACCAGGGTTTTCATGGGAAAAGACATCCCAATTGTTCAGACCTTTTCCATCAGTTAAGAACGCACCTTCATACTAAATATATAAAACAAAAACAAGAAATATATATATTTTTTTAAAAAAGCTAGAATTCTATACTGATGACTCCAAAATCTGATTACAGAAATAGAAAAAGAGAAGTAAAAAGGTACCTGATAAGCAGAAGAAGCAGTACCAAAGAAGAAATCAGAAGGAAAAGGAGATGAATCATCAGAAGTTTGATGAAGACAAGAACTGTAAAGTGGAGGAGACAATAAGATTTGGATAAAAAATATTATTCCAAAGTTGGCCAAACTTTTCATTTTTGTTTTTTCTTCTTCTAGTGATTGTCTTCTGTGGTTTGGTGCGTTACTCTCATCTAACGTATCTATATTTATATGAAATTTTTAGAATATTTTAATTACATTATTGATATATATTATTCATATTTTGGGTCAGTCTTGTCTACTAATTAAAAAAATTCCCGAATTTCTACCTACTGAATATATTCAAAGTAGTAAATATTATAAACTATACATCAATTTGATTGCGAATAGAGATAAAAGCATACCGGATTCTAACATATATTATAACCAAAAAGCTATTATACATGCATTGTCATAAAGTTTGAAAGAAAATAATTAAAATTTAGTATATGAACTCGTGCCTAACAACTCCATCTAACTTTCTTACGTAGTTTCATAATGTCTGCACTAAGTTTCGAATTTAATATCCACATGTTTCATGTTATTAACAGTGTAAAACATCAATCACTTAAAATTTTTTTTTTTAGTGTGTCAAGAATCACTTAATCTTATCTATAACTTTTTAACAATGAATATATTCTTTTTTTTCTGCCGGGACAACAAATGTTAAGTAAAATTCAGTCAAGAAGAAGAGACCAAATATTACTCGCACGTTAAATATTTGAACATTTGTCGCCATAATTTACTATTCTATGACACGACCAATTCAAAAATTTTATCTATTTCTCAATTACTTTACAACATACCAAGAATTTAGAGATCTAAATGCAAATTAAAAAAAAAAAAAAAAAAAACTTACGATTTGGAACAAGAAGTGGTGTTATAGCCGTATATGTTAAAAAAAAAAAAAAAAAAAACTTACGATTTGGAACAAGAAGTGGTGTTATAGCCGTATATGTTGACCGGTATGGTTAAGGGGTTGGTGGTCTGACGGCTGAGGATAAGGTTGGTGACGTTGCTTCTCTTAGCTTTGTAGCTATCGCCTGAAATTTCATATCTCAGCCTACTTCGTTTGACGTCTGAAATGTTTTTGCAGAACAAGGTTGCGTATACTGCAAAAAATACGAAAAGTATGAGAGAAAAAATTATGATCCTAATAGATTTATGAAGTGGCATCTTCTTCTTCTTCTTCTTCTTATCCAAACCCTTTATTTATTTTTTGTTCTTGATTCTAGATTTCTAGTATATCTATTTTCTTGTGTAGGTGTCTGTTATACTAAATGAAGATTAATTCAGAGAAATAATCATAAATTTTGAAGATATCAGCGATAGAGACCATTTAATTATTCACTCAATCACGCAAACTTTTTAAGTTTTAATTCTTGTTTTTTTTTACGTCACAATATTGAAAATACTATTATAAAGCCTAATTTAGGACCAAACGTATTAGAATCTAAAGCCCAAAAGACAGTATATCTTTGGATAACCCCTAAGAATCTGCACAATTTCCTCTTCATGCATGATTACGTGATGCCATGGAGGTCCGTGCTTCGTTTCAGATCAATTTTTCGCAGCAACCGGCTCAAGCCACCCCCTTTCTAACCTTTACTAGAAGTATCAGAGTCAATGTAACTATCGATGCAGAAATATCCAGATTGCTAGAAACCCTGTAAACAACCAGCCACACCGAAACTCTAGAACAATCAAACCAACCGTTACGGAACCGCAAACAAAGCCAAAATAGGGATCAATTTTTGCATAAAAACCAAACCTTTTGCTTAAAGAAAAAAAAAAATCTAATTATTGATAAAAAATAATATATATATATATATATATATTTTTAATAACCTACGGTTTAGGTATATGATAATCGACTATCCATTTAAAAATATATATGTATATATATATTATATATTTCCAAAGAATTTCCATGATACGTTGTTAATTCACCGGGAATGCAATTTTCTTTTTGTCACAACAACTAAGAAATTCGTCAAAGCTTTAACAAATAAAATCAATACTGTCAACGATTTTAAGCGTGTTTTCTTGATAATATCTAAATACTTTAAATACCTATATGTGTAGGTGATTAAAGTCATGATCATATAAGTATTATACAATTTATATGGCAAAGAAGTTGACTTCTATGTACCAAGAAACGATTTTGTCGTGAAAAGACCAAGTTTGGAATACATCGACCACGCAACTACTTTTATATATAATTTGTTGATTCCGACCCATTTTGCTAATTATATTATTAATCTTATCATTTGTTTGTGTGTCTTTTTCTCTAGTTTGTTTACGATTCATTTTCTGTTTTTAATTAATTTTTAATAACCTACGGTTTAGGTATATGATAATCGACTATCCATTTAAAAATATATATGTATATATATATTATATATTTCCAAAGAATTTCCATGATACGTTGTTAATTCACCGGGAATGCAATTTTCTTTTTGTCACAACAACTAAGAAATTCGTCAAAGCTTTAACAAATAAAATCAATACTGTCAACGATTTTAAGCGTGTTTTCTTGATAATATCTAAATACTTTAAATACCTATATGTGTAGGTGATTAAAGTCATGATCATATAAGTATTATACAATTTATATGGCAAAGAAGTTGACTTCTATGTACCAAGAAACGATTTTGTCGTGAAAAGACCAAGTTTGGAATACATCGACCACGCAACTACTTTTATATATAATTTGTTGATTCCGACCCATTTTGCTAATTATATTATTAATCTTATCATTTGTTTGTGTGTCTTTTTCTCTAGTTTGTTTACGATTCATTTTCTGTTTTTAATTAAACCAATAGTCTATCTGTAATTCGATAAGGCAGCAATATCTTTTTAATTAAACCAATAGTCTATCTGTAATTCGATAAGGCAGCAATATCTCAGAGTTTCATATTACGTAACTGCTTTATTGCTCAGAATATAATAAATGTTCAATTCGTGCCAAAAAAAAAAAAAAAAAAAAAAAAA
>CM071718.1:12222685-12236239 GCA_036630335.1 Physaria fendleri | reverse complement strand
TTAATCAAAGAAGAGTGATATCTTTGAGTTTGAGAATTCCTTTTGCAATTTCATCAAAACTACAACATAGAACCATCAAAATCTTTAACATTTATCATATTGTCAGCATCATTTGAAATATTATCATCACCTATGTGGTGATCATCAAATTGAATAGAATCGCTTAAAGGAACAGAATCCTTACCACCATGCTGATCTACAGTAATATCATAATTACTGTTTTGATCAACATTATTACCTGGATCACCTGAATTTGTATTATGCAAATCTGAAAGGCCTGTATTATCTGATGACAAATCTAAATTAACAGGGATCAGATCATTCATAGACATAGGCAAAACAGCTTGATCAAAAATGTTAGTCACTTGAGGTTAATCAACTAATATATGCATGAAAAATGTTAGACTTTAATTATATAATATTTTATAGAAAGAAAATGAGTTTAAAAGAAAAAATGTTTTCATGAAATATAACATTTCTAGTGATGCTTACTGTCCTGTTTTCTACATTCATCACCTTGTAATCTTTATAGTCTGGAGGATATTCAATGAATACACATTGCTCAGCCCGTGGAAAAAATTTGTTCCTGTCCTTCATTAAGGTTGAACTAAAACAAAGACAACCAAATACTCTCAAATGTTCATAATTTGAGCTTTGTTAGTTAACATTTCAAAAGGAGATTTATTATTTAAGAGAGGACAAGGAACTCTATTAATCAAATATATGGGTTAACATTTCAAAAGGAGATTTATTATTTAAGAGAGGACAAGGAACTCTATTAATCAAATATATGGCAGTTTGAACACAATCACCCCAATGTTCTAAAGGAACATTTGATTGAAACATTTGGGCTCTTGCACATTTAGTATGTGCTGATGTTTCCTTTCCACAACCGAGTTCTGTTGTGGAGTATAAGGGCAGGAAAAATTATGTAAAATACCCTTTGATTTCAGCAGAGAATCAAACCTCAATTCAGGTGCATTGTCTGATCTTATACATTTGACCTTGGCATTGTATTGAGTCTCCAACATCCTAAGAAAATCAGGAAACACCTGCAAAACAACACTTTAGACCTCATTAGATACAACCAAGTTACTCTACTATAGTCATCAACTATAGTAATAATACATTTGAATCCTTCAGGAGTAGCTACATGAAATGGTCCCCATGTGTCTAGATGAAGTAAATCAAAAGCATTAGGAGACATATTGTTCATAGAAGGAAAACTGAGTCTTTTCTGTTTTGCCAAAGGACAAACAATACAAACATGATCCTTGTCTTTATTAGAAAAACCTAAAGATTGAGACAGAATTTGAATTCTGTGATTAGAGGGATGTCCCAATCGCTGATGCCATGTATTAGAAGAAATCTGAAAAGCATTATGATCCTTTATTCTGTTTGGTAACTCCAGAACATAGAGGTTTTGTGAAATTATGATCCTTTATTCTGTTTGGTAACTCCAGAACATAGAGGTTTTGTGAAGAACTCCTTTACCAATCATCAAGTCCCGATTAGACACCTGATGATTAAAATAATCAGTAGAATATATACAACACTCCTTAGAAGAAAAAGAAACAGAAATGGAGTTATCTCTAGTCAGAGCACTAATGTTGATCAAATTGTAATTGAATTGAGGAACATATAACACAGAAAACAAACTCAAATTTGAAGATAACACTACAGTACCAGCAATTTCTACATTAATTCTAGTACCATCAGGAAGAGAAACAAAAGTATTTGTGATCTTTTCAATATTAGCAAGCATACTAATATCAAAACAAACATGACAACTAGCTCCTGTATCAATTATTCAACTATTTTTATCTAAATTCAAGACACTAGTATTTGAAGAAGATAAAACATAGAATGAGTTTACAGAGATACCGGATGCCATTGGATGAGTATGATTATCGGATTGACCATGAGAAGTAAAATCAGACACAGATGAGCTCCCATCAATTTGAACACCAGTATTCTTTGAACACATATCAGGAACCTTGATTATCTTTTGAACTTGATTTATCTTGTTAACATGAGCTGGCTTATAGTCTTTATCTGAAGCATCTTGAGTAGAATTGTTGAAATTAGTAACATTGGTCACATTCTCTTTTCTTTGATTCTGACCTTGACTTTGAGAATGAGTAGGAGCATTTTTATTCTGATTCTGATACTTATAACCCGGCTGATATCCATGAAGTTTGTAGCATTTGTTGATTGTATGACCAAGAAGACCATAATGAGCACAAATAGGCCTTGATTTCCCTCTGTTAATCTTATAAGCTGCAACAAGAGCAACTCCAGGAAAAGATTGTTGAGAAGCTTGAAACACGGCAACATTTGTAGCAGAACTTCCATTTGTCATACCCCTTTGTCTTTCATCTTGAGAAATCAGATTAAACACCTCTGCCATTTATGGTTTTGGTTCCATCATCAAAATTTGACCTCTGGTAACTTTAAACTCATCATTCAATCCCATTAGAAACTTTAAGATCTTGTCTTGTTCTCTCTTCAACGGAATTCACTATCCAGGTACACACAACGCTATCACATCTAAACCACGAAGCATAATCTGGATGAGAAGCTTCTAACTCAGGAAACGTACCATCAACGAAAACCAATTTGTTCCTAGAACGCAAAGCCATAACCATAGCACGTCTCCAAGTGCTAAAATTCTTCAAACCAACCAACTTGCAAGAGACTAGATTAATACCTGCATGATCTGCGTGATGAAGATACCGAGGATTGATACTAGGATCAAATAAACTTGTAGAAGTCTGATCATTCTGACTATTATTCGGATGCTGATTTGAACGAACTGGATTATTCTGACTATTACTTTGACGAACTGGAGAATTTCTTGAACCGCATCACCTTCAAGATTTCCATCGTTGTTACCAGATCTAGTAACATTCCCAATGTGATGTTGTCTTACCATCTTCAACATAGAAACAACAAGAAGAGATCGCAAAACCAAAGATCGATTTAAAAACCGAGGAAACAAGATTCAGATCACCTGAATCAAACTCGAACAAACTCGAACAACAACAGGACAACGAGCTGAAATCGAGCTGAGAAAACAACTCTCCAAACAGAAACACGATCCTGACAAGAGCAGAAAAGCACAGAAAACACCGATTCAAAGAAAATCGGGAAAGACGAAGAACACAATCGCCGATGAAAATTGATAAGAAGAGGAATCTCAAATCAATCAGATTGAAGGGGAAGAAACGAGCTATCCTCTGATACCATGTTAGAACGAAAGAGAATTTTATTGATAGAAGATCAGAACAATCATTGTTGGATTACAAGATCAAAGAGGATAAACCTCAAGAACCCCTAATCTCACAATAACTCTCTCTAACGTCAATAAGACTCGTTAAAACTAAAATACAGAGAAGAACAAGTATTTATACTGAATCAACAAACCTGGTTAAGTATAAACCAACTAAAATAAACCTAAACTAGAAACACTATAATAATCTATCTTCATTTATATATTTTAGTCATAAGATAGATAATTAATAAAAATACATAAAAATAGAAACACTATAATAATCTATCTTCATTTATATATTTTAGTCATAAGATAGATAATTAATAAAAATACATAAAAATTATCAAAACCCCTATATTTAAAACAAAAATAAAAGTCTAAAACTCCAATTAATATAGAATGAGTAATAATATATAGGCGATGTTCGATCCAGAACAATTATTATTAAACTCAATTATATGAGATTCTTCTACATAAGTTGCATTTGTGTAGATAGATAATTATTTTTGTCTAAAACAAAAAGTTGCATTTGTGTATCTTGAATTTGGTACAACTTACTTTTCATGTAAAATGTAAAAAAAAATTAATTTTCGGATATAGTATGTTGTAAACAAAATTTCAAGAATGTGCAATAATATTTATAGTTTTTTTTTTTTGGGAATATTTGATCATAAAAGTTAACGGAAAATAAAAAGACTCCACTCGTTATGATTGAGCTGGCTAATGTAATTGATCATAAAAGTTAACGGAAAATAAAAAGACTCCACTCGTTATGATTGAGCTGGCTAATGTAACTTTATAGGATACATAAATTAAATAACTAGTTTATTATAAAGCACGACCGGTTTAATCGAACGAGGTCTTTTTTGTAATTAATTACTATTGGAATATTATAATAATGTCTTAAAGTAATATATAAATATTAATTTTTATGTTTTGCTGTTTATGTCAGCTCGTTGACCGTATAAAGCTTCCCATTCGTCCACGTGGATAATCCCTGACATATGTGACCCCACGAGTGATTTTATATGATTATAGCAATTTTGAATCTCCTTTCCGTATTTGGATAATCCCTGACATATGTGACCCCACGAGTGATTTTATATGATTATAGCAATTTTGAATCTCCTTTCCGTATTAACATATCTTTTTTTTCCTTCCGTATAATATAAATTTAATTCACAAAAATATATGGAAAAGTAAACAACAAAATTGGAAAATAAATATATTCATATATTTATGTTTCAAATACTGTTACTTGATATAAGATCTAAAATTACCCAAAATAGTTATATGTATCATGATGATGTTTCGAAAAATTTATATTTCTCAGTGGAAAGGAAATTATATATCATAGTAGATTTACAGCTGTAAAGTTTGATTTAATATTTATTAGGTTCCAGTACCCAAAATATTTGATTATTTTGCATTTAGGAAATCATATAAATGCTTGAATTATTCAAAAATATTTGAAGTATCCCAAAACAAAAATATTTATATTTTTTTATTTTAAAATTATCTAAAAAATACTTCTGAGAAATTTAAATATTAGTTCTTTTTACTCAAAAATACTTAAATACTGAAAAAGTATATTAGATGTTTGATATATCTAAATTTTTGTAATTCTGGTTACCTTTCAAATATCCTATTTGGTTTAAATTATTAATATTTTTTGTAGATTATTATTATTAATATATCTTTCAGATCAATGTAATTTCATTTATTAATTTTTTTTTTTTGAATAAAAATAAATAATAAGGAAATATTTTTCCATTTCTGTTAATAAAACAAAGAAGAAGTACGGTTTGATCAAATCTCCTCGGGCGCCAAATATCCGAATAATAAAAGACTAAAGAGACTCAATTAAAATTAAAATATAAAAAATCTTTAAGAAAACAAAAATGAATAAAGAGAACAAGCGTGAAATAAAACCCTTCACTTTCTTTGTCTTTTATCTTCATCACCATCTCTCTCACAGTATACTCCAAAGAGAGTCTCTAATGGCAGAATGAACAAAATAATTTACATTTTCCTTTTTCTCGGAAGAGAAACATGGCTTTAGAGAAAGAAGAAGAAGAGATTCAAAACGCACCGTATTGTGTTCTTGATGGTCTTTTCTGTGAGGAAGAGAATGAGTTTGATGTTGATGAAGAAGAACAAGTTGATGAAAGTTTGGTCAAGTTTCCTTTTTTACATCTGGGTTTGTTTGATCATGATATGTTTTGGGATAATGATGAGTTATTAAGTTTGATTTCGAAAGAAGAACCGAGTCTTTGTAACGAAATCTTGGATGATGATTTTCTGGTTTTATGTCGTGAAAAGGCTCTTCAATGGATTTTTAAAGTGAAATCTCATTATGGGTTTAGTTCATTGACGGCTCTTTTAGCTGTTAATTACTTCGATAAGTTTATTACATCCACGAATTTTCAGACAGATAAGCCATGGATGTCTCAGCTTACAGCTGTGGTTACAGCTGTGGCTTGTTTGTCTTTAGCTGCTAAAGTTGAAGAGATCCGAGTTCCATTACTCGTAGATTTCCAAGTAAGCTCTTACATTTCTCAGATTCACTTCATCTTTGTCACTTTGAGACTGAGTTTGTTCTTGTTAAGGTGGAAGAAGCAAGATATGTCTTTGAAGCTAAGACTATACAGAGAATGGAGCTTCTTGTTCTGTCTACTCTTCAATGGAGGATGCATCCTGTAACTGCAATCTCATTCTTCGATCACATTACTCGAAGATATAGCTTTAAATCTCATCAGCAATTAGAGTTCTTGAGTAGATGTGAATCTTTATTGCTCTCTATTGTTCCTGGTAATATTTTCATTAGATTGAAGACCTCTTGATTTCATTTGGATCTCTCATGGATGCTAAATTCTTGTTCTTGTTTTTGTCAGATTCGAGGTTTCTGAGTTATACTCCTTCTGTGTTAGCCACTGCAATAATGATCTCTGTCATCAGAGATTCTGAGTACAAATCTCAGCTCATGACACTACTCAAAGTTAATGAGGTATGTGGTGGTTCTTTACTCTAAAGCCAATGTGTAGTTATGCAAGGATCAAGAACTGATTATCTGATTCCATCATTATTTAAACATGAAACAGGACAAAGTAAATAAATGCTATGAGTTAGTGTTAGACCATTGTCCAAGCAAGAAAAGAATGGTGCGAGAACCCGCTAGTCCAATTGGTGTATTCGATGCATCATTCAGCTCTGATAGCTCAAATGAATCATGGATCGTGTCTGCTTCTTCTTCAGTATCATCTTCACCATTTCAGGAAGAGCCTTTGGTTAAGAGGAGAAGAGTTCAAGATGAGGTTGTCTTCAATCAACTTCACCATTTCAGGAAGAGCCTTTGGTTAAGAGGAGAAGAGTTCAAGATGAGGTTGTCTTCAATAATCAGAATGTTTCTCGATGTGCTTAGCTGATAATGTCAAGAACTCATCAAATTGTATCAACTTACAAAACATAAAATCTATTTCCATGTTTTACATATTTATCCAGCTATGTTATGACAGAATCATTATGTGTTGTTACTCCTGTTCTTATGTTTTGGTAGTTTAATAATAGATAAACTAAGATCTTTTGATTACATTTTGAAGATTGCTTGTGAACTACTACTACTACCTCATGGCTTGATGATGATCTAATTTCATCTCATAGTCTCTACAATTTGCAACAGTCAACAATAAGATCTTCAGATACATCAGCAGTAGTACCATTACACAACATATACTGGTCTAAGACATAACATATATTATTGGGTTGTTACTTGGTACAGATATGGGGAACTTTGTCCTTTGAATTAAAGAGACAACTGTTGAGTTAGTTGGAGGACCAATTGTTTTGGACAAACTATACAGTTTGTTAGCTCCTTCACTGTTTTCTTTTTAAAGGTTTGATTTGATGGAAAATGCAGAAAAAATATATGATTTATAATTTACAGAAATATAGAAATATATAATAGATCATTTACTATGCAGAATTACAAGATAATACTTGGTTGTACTGAGAACTATCTCTGAATACACAACACAAGTATCATTTATCTACCTATTGTCATTGTTATTGTCATGTCAAAACATTAAATAAATACAATACACAACACAAGTATCATTTATCTACCTATTGTCATTGTTATTGTCATGTCAAAACATTAAATAAATACCTTCCATGAAGAGTCTTGTTAGTGGTAATTTTTGTCTTTTCAAATGTACAGTTATACTTAGTATTTACATATTCTGTACAAGTTGAATTTTGCTCTGAAATGTTTTCTTTTAAAAATGAAAATTTAAATTTTAAATTTTAGACCAAAATATATAGATATATCACAAATATAAACATATACAAATTCATACAAACCTGTTGATAAATGAGTATTCACTCACCAAGATGTGCAACCTATATAAATAACTTGGTCTTACTAAAAAAAACAGAAATGTTATCAGTTTTTATCAGTTTTTCTGAAATATGTAATTTTGTGAGATCCTGAATATTAGAATTACTACTAGAATTTATGTTATTAGTTTACTATTTATAATAAAGTTGTTCCGTGATATTAAATATCATATATTATTGTTTTAACGATTTTAAAAAAGTCAATTAAGATCATGTGGTATTAGATTAAACTGACTTTATATAATTTTTATATATTATTCTAAAGTTTAATTTTATTGTTTTATTGTTATATATATATTTCTTAACGTTTTACCATTTTTTCTTCAAAATAATAGATGTTAAGCAAGATTTCCAGATTTCCAAAAAAAAGCAAAATTTCTTAACAAAATGAAAATATCCTAAAATATCTAATTCAAAAACTAAAAAAAACTAATTAAATTCTGTATTTATCATAATTATCAAGATTCTATTAAAACAACCCAAAATTATGTTATTCTTTTATTTTAATTTATAAAATACCACATTTTATTTAGTAATCATTTTAAACAAAATTGAATCTGTTAAAAATTCTGCCAGTGTCAAATAAGGTGAAATGATATTTTGTGTTAATTACTAAATACTAAATATGGAAACAATATATTTAAGAATATGTTAAATTCAAACTAGGAAAAAGGAAATATTTGACTGAGTTTTCTGCAGAAAATGAATTAATTGCTCCTGCTCACAAAATTTTAGGAAAATTTTTTGAGAATTGCAACAATAATTCCTAAAATGAAAAAAAGAAAAAGAAAATAAAGAAACAAATAATAACATTTTTTAAATAATTTATAACAGTTACAGAAATAAACAAAAATAATAAACAAATATGAGAGAATATTGTGCATTCAAAATCGCCGGAGTCACGGAATCAGTTGGTGAGTCTCTACGGAATCAGTTGGTGAGTCTCTCTTTATCTCCGCCTCTCTTCTTCTTCTTCTATATCTCTTCCCCTAGGGTTTAGGGTTTAAAGACTCCAACAAATTTGGATTTACTCTTTACGGATTCTGATCATAAATTCGCTTTCAGGTTTGTGATGCAGAAATATTACAGCTGAAACCTGCAACAGTTTTTTTGATTATCCTTGAAGATTAGCGAATATTTCTCTGTAAAATTGCTTTCCCCTTTTCTCGGTTATACAGTATGAATCAGTAATCTTTGGGATCAAAAGATCAATTTCACCGCTTTATCGAATTAGATCTCATGAAAAGTTGTAAGCTTTTAGTTTATAATCTCTTTTTCTGATTTGGGTTTTTTTTTTGTTATCGATTATAGCATAACAGAGTTGAAATCTTTTGAGAGCTTTAATGTCGCCAGCAAAAGAGCCAAGATCTAAAATGGGTTTCTTTGAATCTTCTGGAAAACATCAATCAGATGATCTAGAGGTTGATATCATGGAGTGGGGAAATCAGAGTGATGATGAGTTTCAGGAGGAAAAAGAGGATTTGCATCAAGCCTCTTCATCGAGTTCTTTTGGTGATTCTAAATGTAATCGCGATGATTTTGGTTTTTGTGATGGAGATGAAGTTCAATCTTTGTTATGCAAAGATTACCCACTCTCTGATGAGACTGAGTTTTTTGGTACAACTAAGAAGAAGACAAATGATCATTGCATTGGAGGAAATCAGTTCGTAGTATAATGTGGCGATGCAAGTGGTTAGAGATCAAGGTTAAAGAACTTCAGTCTCAAGCTAGAGGGTATGACAAAGAAGTTCTAGATTACTCTTTGTCTAAACAGTTTGATTTGGAGAAGTCGAAATTGCAAGGCTTGGAAGGGAAATCAATTCCTTTTCATGAAAGCAATCACAGGATGAATGTTTTTAAGAGACGAAGAAGGAAACGAGTGGAAGCTACAACAGATGTTTCTGCTTATATGTCTAGCCATAATATTTTCTCTTATACCGGTATATTGCAGCNNNNGAGCTCAGTATCGTGATTCAGGTAAGATATATATATTCGGTTTGTTCCATTTTCGGTGGTTGTTTGATGTTAATTTAGTACTAAATCTCCAACATTATGTTAGATTTTGGTGCATGCCGCAAAGCTACGGGCAAGCAAGACGAAATTGAAGATGATCGTTTTATATCTGAGTTAGATTGTTCTGATGTTAGCATAGCTAAGCTTTTGTGTAAGATCGATGAGGCACAGGGAAAAGCAAGAAAGTTAAGGAATCGTGTTGATCAGATTCTGTGTGATTCCAAGACTGCTCATAATACATCATTGATACCTCAAACGATAGAACCTCGTCATAGAGACCTTGTGATTCCAAGACTGCTCATAATACATCATTGATACCTCAAACGATAGAACCTCGTCATAGAGACCTTACGGTGCAAAATAGCAAGCAATGTGCTCTTGTTGAAGATCAGTTGACTCGTGAACAAAGTTTGGCTTACAACTCTCCAATTTCATCTAAAAGCTTACGACTTCACTCCCTTGAAGACGTAAGAACTCGTTTTGTTTCTGTGTTTCCTATTATTTGGAATTCACTTGGAGTTGAAAAGATCTATGGATGGTTTGATGTGCAGATGCTAATGGATGAACCAGAGATGAATGATGAAGAAGTGGAACTAGACGACGAGAAGCTTGATTATTTCATGAAGCTGATTAATGAGATTACAGGTGGACCTTCTGAAGAAGAAGATGAAGAAGAAGAGGATCCTAAAGTTCTCACCAAGAAGCGTAAAACCTCTCAGTAAAGCTCTCTCTCTATCTCTGTACAGAGCCTTATAGCTTCCTGTCTGATCAGCCATAACGCATGACCATCATTTTTTGTAATTGTTCATTCTTCTTCTCTCCCTAACTCTTTTGGATTTGGCTCGTATTATGAGACCTTTTGTAATTGTTCATTCTTCTTCTCTCCCTAACTCTTTTGGATTTGGCTCGTATTATGAGACCAGAATAGGTTTCAAAAATTGTTCAAAGTTGAGTGACTTTTGAATAAGATGCTCAAATTCGATGAAGTACTTTGCACAAAACCATCCTGTTTCTTCCGCAGCATGAAAGAGATACACCTTTTTTTAGTAGATTGAAACTGGCCGGAATTTTCAAATCGATTCCTCGTAAGGACTCAAAAGACTATGTCTTGGTTTGAATTGTCTGTGGGACAAAGCCATGTCCCAGTCTGACGATTCTCCTTTACATGAACATGTGAACTCGGAGTTGGTGTGTGATCAACATTACCGAACTGACGATTCTCCTTTACATGAACATGTGAACTCGGAGTTGGTGTGTGATCAACATTACCGAAATTTCTTTAGTCAGACAAGTATTGGAACTGTTATCGTTTGTTTCCATGTGTTTTGTCTCACTTGTCACTGAGCTGTGAGAAGTTTCCCTTTGTTTCTTGCTGGTGGTTCTGAGTTCCATCGCTTGGTTCAGGTTTCTGCCTTCTCCAGTTTTCAGTGTCTCGCATGTTTCTCACTATTAGTTGAGGTCAGAGGTGCTTGTGACTGGTTTCTTGCCTTCTCCAGTTTTCAGTGTCTCGCATGTTTCTCACTATTAGTTGAGGTCAGAGGTGCTTGTGACTGGTTTCTTTGGTGGTTCCATTTGTATTGCATCTCTGGTTTTTAGTTTCATTGTGTTGGTTGTGTCAGAGTAGATAGGTGAGGAAGGGTTGGTTATTGACTCTTGTCTTCTTTGAATCGGTGGTCCTATCTCTCTGGGGTTGGTTATTGACTCTTGTCTTCTTTGAATCGGTGGTCCTATCTCTCTGTTGAATTTGATTAGGTGGTCTCCACTGCTTAGGCACCTATGCAACTCTTCCCAAGTCCCCTTGGATTAGGTTTTTGATTAGGTGGTCTCCACTGCTTAGGCACCTATGCAACTCTTCCCAAGTCCCCTTGGATTAGGTTGTAAGTCGTTAAGCAAGCGCTGTTTATGTTCATCGTATCTCCTCTAGTTGATTTTCAAGGATTACTGAACCTTTTGCTAAATCGACTTCCTAAGATCATAAGAAAATCTACTACTAAATAATACAGAATTGCCACTAAACATTTGCTTGTTTCTTTTTGAAATCATATTGTGTCCTTTTCTCCCACATTACTTGAAATCCTTAATCTAACAATACGTCCATCATTAGTCTAGTACTTATATAATTAAAAATCAAATTAAAGATCGATTGTGCTAATCAAGTTTTTTTAAAAAAAAACACACACAGACAAAGATTAGAGTGCCGGTGTCAGATCATGCAAAAATTTCTTATTAGTAATACTACTTTACCTTGAACTCTATTTTTTTTTTTTTCCTTTTTGTCAACAGAACGCTTTCTTCTCCACCGACACCATTTCTTTTTCTTTCCAAATTTTGAATAATCTTTGTCATTATCTGGCTTCGGTGACTGGTGGTGGACCATAGGTACATTGATTTTTCAACGAAATCTCACTTTTTACCACTCTTCCTCTTTGTTTACTTGAACTACTCTTTACCATACTAATGAGTTCTTCTTCTTTTTTCCCTCTTTGGCTCAGTTGCTGCTGCACTAGGTTTCTTCACTCGTTTTACACAACTCAGATTGCAACAAGATGATAAAGATACTGAATCTTCTTCTTTATCTTCTTCGTCTTCTTTGGCTCGAAACTGGAAATATCCTGTCTTCCCGAGCTTCCACGGGGCTGATGTTCGAAAAACCATTCTTAGTCACATCTTGGCGTCCTTCAGAAAAAAAGCAATATACCCATTCATCGACGATGAGATAGATAGGAGTAAGTCCATCGGTCCTGAGCTCATAGATGCTATTAGAGGTTCCAAGATTGCAATCGTCTTGCTTTCCAAAAACTATGCTTCTTCTTCATGGTGTCTTGATGAATTGGCGGAGATCATCAAGTGCAGAGAAGTGTTGGGTCAAATAGTAATGACTGTTTTCTATGAAGTGGATCCAAGTGACATAAAGAAACAAGCCGGAGATTTTGGAAAAGCCTTCAGAAAAACATGTAAAGGTAAAACAAAAGAGTGTATTAATAAATGGAGAAAAGCTTTGGTGGTTGTGGCCACAATCGCAGGAGAGCATTCTCACAACTGGTTTGTTTTCTACTTTTGTTTTACTTACTTTCAAGAGTATTTCTTTTTTTTCAAAATTTTCTATAATTTAAACTTAGCATCACATGATTTAGATTTGTAATGCTAGTTAGCATTAGGATTTGTTATTCAATTTTTGCTGAATTCCATAGTTTCTTATCACCACTAGAGTTAAGCCCTCAGTTTATAACCTTTATGTAAATGTTATATTAGGGGAGTGTATTCAACTTAGAATTTTAAGAGATTTTGATTTTTTATTTAAATCATGTGTTATTTAACTTGTGATTTTAAAATAACTTATCAAATTCCATGTTATTGTACTTGATATTCATTTAAAAGATTCTAAAATCACTTATAATCTTATGTTATTCAAACTAAAAGTTATTTAAGTAATATCAAATCTCATGTTATTCAAAATAGAACAAATTTTTTAAAAGAAAAGAACATGTGTGATTTTGGAAGATTTTGTATAACTTTTAAGTTGAATACAAAAATAGAACAAATTTTTTAAAAGAAAAGAACATGTGTGATTTTGGAAGATTTTGTATAACTTTTAAGTTGAATACATAGAGGAAAAAAATCACACCTCTATACATGGTATTTGAAAAAACTGGAAACTTCCCATTCAAAGAAAAAAAAAATATTCACATTAGTTAATTCCAAAAGGAAAAAAAAGATTTCTCCAATTACTTCTCGATTGTTATTTGACATCTTGTCATGTTAGATATACATTATTCTGAAGAAAGATAAATTTTTTGTGTCCATCGTGTTACATAGATTGATTAGGATATGTACATCTTCTCTGAGTACACTACAATAAGACCATTTGACTG